>JBCFYV010001918.1:0-60138 GCA_039000515.1 Timema cristinae | reverse complement strand
GACAACCCGCATTTGCGTGGAGGTAGAGTGGATACTTCGAGACCGTGAGACAACCCTTGGGAATGAACCCACATTTGCAGTCTCCCCCGCTCATCTCAGCCATCCCGGTGCTTCAACCCCCCTACCTCACATCACCAAGGAACCCTCCCACGAGTGTCGCCGTATTCTCAACCAAAAAAATATTTGTCCCCACTCCACCCCGCACCCAGGTGCTCCATCCCCTCCTCCATCCCCCTCCCTCCCTCTGCCACCATCATGTGCTACAACCCTTCCTATCCCCCTCACCCTGATGTAAACAATTCTTTTAAACTCATTAAATGATTATTGACTTAGAAGGGAATAATACTTGTCATATCCTTGACCATCAGGGTTTGAGGAAGTGAACCCGCATTTGCGTGAAGGTAGAGTGGATACTTCGAGACCCGAGAAAAAAAAAACTCGCCGGCTCGTCGGAAGAGAGAGAGAACCAAGTTGTGTCCTCCTCCTCCCCCCCCCTCACAGGCAGCCAGGTGTTTCAACCCCCCCCCCCCCATCCCAGGAGACACAAACCCTCAGCACCCCAGATGCTCTACACCCCCCTCCCTCTGTGCTCCAACCCTTCCCCCATACCTACCCATCAACATGTCATCTCAGGAGCCATTAAAATCAGGATTAATGGGGTGCCCTCGCATGCCGCAAACTGACTTACTCTTTAGTTATCGTTAAATAGTTTTATATTGTGATTTTAACTTGAAAATGAGTGAAAATGAAAGTGACAATGAATATATGGTTGAATTTTGGTCCTTCATTTCATCTCACAATCACCCTACCATTTACACATTAGCGTAAGTGCGTATAACCCGAACGGGTAGTAAGACGCGGTGCTAATAATAATAATAATAATAATAATAATAATAATAATAATAATAATTTTACAAAAACATTATTTGATTGAAACCAAAGTTAAAATATTAACCTACATTTGTATCAATAACAATTCATCATTTATAATATAAACCACAAAAAACTGTTTTGGCACAAAGTTTTATTATATTAGTATACCTACATTCCAAATTAAAGATGTAATAAACAAGAACAACATAAACATAGCACCAATTTAGTTGGTGTGAATATCAATGCAATGTTAGACAGCAGTTAAATGGCTTTTATGCCTAAATCATGATCAGCTTAACATTCCCTTCATGTAAAAAAAACTATTGTGTGGTCAGGATTCACATAATATAACTCAGACTTGTGGTATTTCGACTTGAACTAGTAATACATTTTACTCTTTTGTTAAATTTTTCTCTGATCAATTTGAGTTTTTTTTTTTTTCCAAAACAATCTGTTGACTATCAAAATATATGTGTGTTCTGACTTAGATAAGAGGGCAAAGTTTTGAAAAAACTATTTCACTTAAAATTACTAATCCTTTTTAAGTGTAACATGAGTCATAGACCTAAAAACATCACTATATATATATGTAAATTTATTTTTAAACATTTGGTTTTAATAGTTGAGTGTATATGAACTATTGCAAACAATGAAGTAATATCGAAAGAGGTAAAGATGGGAGTGTATAAATGCCAACATTGTCGTATTGATGTGAAGTGTGGGCATGTCATGAGAAACACAAGAGCAAGGTGAATCCAGTAAGAATGAGATATTTAAGAAATATATGTGGGAAAACTCGTAAAGGGATGTTCAAGTATTATGTAAGCACTTCGAGGGAGAGGGGTGGCAGAACAATGCTTACTTAGACAGAGAAAGATGGGCAGAATTCAAGGAGGGCGCTTCACAAGCCACTTGGACTTCGGGCAGCAATGAAGATTCTGAGTGGCTAAATGAGGAATAAGTGGAGAAGCCTAAAGAAGTAAGCCAAAGCTTTGGTGATCTAGTCCTCTCCCCTCCCCCTAAATAGAAACATAATAATTGAGTGTGTTGAGATGTGGATTCAAGGACCTTGGTTATCGGATTAAATGGAGTTTAGGGTGTTTTTTTTATAAATATATTTTTGTATTCACTAATACGACTTTTTTAATATCTTCATTTAAAAGTAAATTACGTTTTTTAACTTGTATAATGTTATGACTTGTTTCAATTTCACCTGTTGTCAATTATTTCGCAATTTTAATTTAAACCTCAACTACTGGCAATTTATAAATTCAACTAAATTTTTATCATGTCCTACGACCTGTTCAGGCTATAAGCAAAATTGCATGAAAAATAGAATGGTTATTCTTGTGAACAAACGAGAAAGTTGATAAATCTTAAGTAAGCGGGGTGGGAGTAAAAATTGCCAAAAAATGTGTTTACGTAATACTTGAATGCCCCCTATTAACAGAGTCGTTGATGAACGGGTGCTTAAGGAGTGTGTTTTGAAAGGAAATCCAATGAAAGAAGTGTCACGTTGGTTTGGGCATGTTGAGAGGATGAGTGTGGATTGAGTGACAAAGCAAATATATGAAGATAGATTGTGTGGATCAAAAGGAAGGGGTAAGCCATGGAAAATGTCACTAAATATTGTTGACAAATGTGTGAAAAAGAGAAACATTAATTGTAAATACTCTTATCTATGACCCAGCCCACACATGATCATATTGCCAACTAACTTCTCCAGCAGAACTAATAAAATAATCTGTTAGTTGTTTTCTAATGTCTTTGGCTCCAAATTGTGCATTATTTGATCCGAGGCGGCCTGTGTTACGTAAGGCACAGTTGTCATTAATTTCTTGCCGCCACCTGCCTTCAATTATGTCACCATTGTCAGTTTCTCTATCAACATAATCCTCTGGGCAATATTGTGGTTTGTTAATTGACATAACATAATTGTGTAAACAAACTGCAGCTTTGACTATTGCATCAACAGTGTTGGGTTCTGCTACTATTGGAGCTCTAAATATTCTCCATCTTGCAGCCAAAACACCAAAAGTACTTTCTATTGTTCGTCTTGCACGAGACAATCTATAGTTAAATACCTTTTGATTCTCTGGTAGTAGCCTGCCAGGATAGGGTCTCATTATGTTTTTCAAGAGCAGAAACGCAGAATCGGCAACAAAGACTGGCGGCAATTTGATAGCTGACCCAGGGAGTACTTTCCATGGGGGAAAATGTAACAGATTTTCAATAATAGCATTTTCAAAAACAGATTTTCCAAATATAGCTCTGTCACCTTGTGAACCGTATCCACCTATGTCACACATAGTAAATTTGTATCTGGCATCACAAGCAGCCATTAGTATAATACTATGTGATTTCTTGTGATTGAAAAATTGTGTACCACCTTGTCTTGGACATTGTATACTAATGTGCTTACCATCAATTGCACCAAGACAATTTGGAAAGATCCATTTCTCATAAAATTCTTCAGAAATTTTTGTCCAGTCTTCAACAGTTTGTTCTTTCAAATATATTGGGGACAAAATTCGCCAGGTGATGTTGCATACTTCAAAAATGACACAGGACACTGTTGATTTACCAACTCTATATTCCCAAGCCAAACTCTGCATAGTTCCTCCTTGTGAAAGATACCTAAAATAAAACAATATGTTCATATTATAAAGTTCATAATAAACATGATCTAATTTTAAATCCTACTCATATATACATTGTGCTGAAAATTCTTATGAGTATAGTTGTCACCGAGATAATTATAATATGATAAATTTGAAAAATGACACCCATATTCGGGAATCAAACCTGGGGTCTTTGACTTAGTACGCTTAGTGCTCTCACCACTGAGGGAATCGTCCCATGCCCAGTGTCAATTTTCCTGGATAGCTCGATGGTGAGAGCATTGGCTACTAAGCCAAAGGCCCCAGCATTTATTCCTGTGTCCAGGTGGCATTTTTCAAATTTAAAGAATAAAATAGAATTTGATGTTAATTAAATGATTACTTACTTTAGAGTCATAGATAATCGTTCTTCTGGATTAAGTGGTTCTCGATTACTCCTTTTCAGTAAATTTCGTCTCAGCATTCCTAAGAGTTTTTCAAAAGCTCTCACATTCATACGTGTGTACACAAAAAACTGTTCAGGGTCATTTGCCTTCATTTGCAAGAAGAGTGTTCTGTAATGGCCGGTTTCCTTTTGATTTTGATTTATTGGTCTTACACACCATCTTCTGATTCTCTTATGTTTTAAATATAGGTAAGCTAAAATACAAATAATATTTAATTAAGACAATATCAAAGTTTGATAAAATGTTTTAGAATCTTTTAAAGATGAATTTTACTTATTTAGTTTTAACAAATAAAAATTGGCACAGACTAGCCGTTTGTGTCATAAGCCTGTGCACTAAAAACACACATTGGTTAGGGATGACAAGAATAGGTTTAGGGAAAGGGAATCTACAATTGTGTAAAGAGAGAGTGGTAAACCATTTAGGTAAAACACCTCAGTTCACCCGAGCGAGATTTAAACTTCAATCTCGACATTAGCGGTACAGCATATAGCAAGAGTGACACTTCAAATAGGTCGACCATACATCCCGATTGGTTGGGATTGACCTGTTTTGGGGACACAAATTCATCCCTCCTTTTTTCTTTAGAAAAGTGCCTTTGGTTCCAATTTTTAATAGTAACATGTAAAAACCCGTTTTTTCTTTAAAGTCTCAACTATAACAATCCAAAGGTGAATATAAGTCGGACAATGAATCATTTTAAATCACAATTATTTATTATATATTACTGTTTTATTGTATGATTACAAAATGTTCATTCCAATACTATTCATGTATTCTAAATTAAAATTCTATAGAATAAAAGTTTTGGAGAGGAAAGGGGGAGGATGCATGACAGGTGTCCCCTTTTAGTTTAAGCAATCATGCTCACCCTAGCAGTAGCTGAGGGGGGGGGGAGATATCTGGGGTACAACCCCCCCTCTCCAATGTTGGTGAAAAGCTTGAAGGTTGGGAATTTTAAGAAAGTCAAGATCTTGAGTTGGGAAATTCTAGGATTTCAGTTGCTAAAAACTTAATTTCAAGACCCAATAAAAAAAGACCACATAAAATGTTTTAATTTGCTTGGGGGAGGAACTCTGCACCTCCTGTTAATGTAGTTTTTGTACTTGCCTTGGTAACTTGAGAATTTTTATGGTTTAAAACACCAGGAGTTGGAAAATTCATTGTCTAAACCCACACCCCTTCCAAAAAATACATTTCGGGCAACGCCCTTGTACTCTGGCCTCATTTCATTCAACCACTAAACCATATTGTCCTCAAATGAAGATAAATAATTCAAACATACTATTAAATATAGAAGTATGGGTTCTATAAAATTCATTTACCCGTGATGATAAAAAGCCAGAAATGCAATTCTAGATGGTCTGCCATTAAATGCTAAATATACAAATTCAGATCAATACTATTTATTAAACAGTACCAATATTTATCTCTCAGATTATAATACAGCTAGTAAAATTGGCGCGTTAAAGAGAACAAGGATATTATATTCGTAAGTAGGGTTATTTTGAAGACCAATATTTGACATATCCATAGATGTAGTATCTTTAAAATACCACGTGTGCAAGGAGATCACCTCTCAAACTAATGACATTCGTTATGACTGTCTTATTCACCACGTTGCATTATAAACCTTAGTAATTTTCTTATGAATTGTGCACTATACACTATGCACTATTAATTATTACGTTATGAGTTATGCATGAATATAAACTAAGCATAAGACTGATTGATGACTTAGTCCCCTCATACAGCAATACATTTTTAAATAATAATTCATAGCCATGTTTATATGATCACATTTTACCAAACAAATAATTACCATGTGATTTATATTACAGTATTTCTAATTTAAATTATCTTAAATCGATGAGCAAATGATTAATTGTAATTTCTATGTTATCATTTGTTGTGCGATATTCTTTTAATTTACTATTTATCATATTCGCGATAAAATAATTACTGTCGAACAGTAAAATGTTAACTTAGAGGTTCAAACTTATCTTCAAATTTAGATTGCATGCACGCTATTCCGAAACGACACTAATGCATTAGGCTGCAATTTCTGATCACTTGAACTAAAGAATAGCCAGACCCGTATATCTTAGACTCTGGTTGAGGTTTAGAATTTATTATATTACGAAATAATCAAAGCAAAGAGATTGCAGCTGTCAGTTCTTAAATTTAAAAATTAACGTTTAGTTGGACATTTATTACTAGAATTTATTTAATTCACTACAAATAATTTAAATTTATATTATAACACAATTGTTTGAATTCAAATGTCTTACTGTGTTAAATAAGTATTTTGTAAAAAGTTTTTTACTTGAGCTAGCTTCTGATATCCGGTAACTCGTCACACGTTGCATTGCCCAATACTCTAAATTACAAACCTAAAGTCTAGTGTTAACTACTGCAAGTTTAAAAGTTAAATTTGTAAGTTTTCATTAATATTTAGTATTATACTATTTATTCTTGCCTTTATTTAGTTAATTTATTCAAATAAATAATACTGGTATAGAAGTTTGGCAATATGCACCATATTTCTGTTCATTTATAATTGTCCATTGGAATTAGAAAAGGCTAAAAGTTAAAAACATGTTAAAGGTTTTTGATTATTCTCATAATTCCAATTAGGATTTAAGTATATCCAATGATCCTAGGTAACACGATTACTAATAATTTATTGAGCTTTCGGATTCCCTGTTAGCTGGCCATTGACCTTAAGTTGCGATAACATAAATCATGTATGCAAGCTACACTCTGATATTGTACTTAAATATGTATAATCTTTTATCGATATTACCTAATCATTCTTCTGTTTAGTATAAATAGGCCTTTGAAAATATTTTTTTGTGATTTCAGCCAGTTATTGTATGAGTCAAAAAACAGAAAAGCCAGTACTGTCAGGTCAGCGCATTAAGACCAGAAAAAGAGGTAAGTTTCTGCATGGTTATACTTAAAACGTTTTAGCTTTGGTGATAGTACACATTGTGTGAATGCCAGAAACATGTTTTCTTCATTATAGTCTTATATCACTACTAATAGCTTTGGCCTATTGTATGCATTATTATTTACAATTGACACAGCAAGAATACAAACATAGGCTTATATAAAAGTTTATTGTATGATAACTTCTTGAAAAATGTACCTAAAGCAAACCCCGACACATATCGACAAGCCCGGGGTAGTAAGCATGCCAATATTTTGTGTAAATGTCAATAACTTGTTTTCTCTGTTACATCAGTTAACACTACCAAAAAAAAAAATTATTCACGATCGACACAATAATGCAGTTAGGGCCTACCCAAAAATAGTTTGAAAATCTCTTAAATCTCTATAGTGTTTTACTACATTGTATTGTATATTTAACAAGCCATGTTGGAGAGTTTACTGAATGCTAAATCTCATTTGTGACACATGACTTCAGACAGTTTATTTGCAAACAATTCCATACAAATCTCTGTATTTAATCAAAAATACACACATATTCAATTTAACTCTCACCAATAGAGTAGATTTCAAAATTTCAAATTTCAAAATCACATATTTTTAGATAAAATAAAGTCCTGTGACAGACATGACATTAAATGGACAAATTTTTCAGCAATGACCAAACAATTAAAATTTGCTCTGATTTTAGTTAAAGCAAAGCTTTAATGATTTTTCCCTAAACAACAATAATAGAGTTCTGCTTCTACATCAAAGTTGAACAAAATCAAGGTGTTTTTTTTTATAAGAATTCATAATTATGTGACAGACATGACAGCAATTTGTAACAGACATAACACCTCTGAACGATATGATAATATATGAATTTTCACTTAGTCCAATATATTTAAAACCTATTATAGGGTTGTTGAGAAGACAAATTACAAGGGTGGAACCCTAAATAAACTGGACTTTTGTTCTAAAAAATTAATTTATTAAGTTTTTTTACAAAATTCTTTAAGTCTCCTTAAGAGTACTCTCCATTAGATGCGATGCACTTGTCCAGTATTTTTTCCCACTGTTTGAAGCACCTCTGGAACTCTTCAACTTTGATATCTTCCAGTGCCCTCTGCGAAGCTGTTTTTGCCTCCACATCGTCAAAACGCTTCCATTTTAGATTTTTTTTCATTCTCGGGAACAGAAAAGTGTCACATGGGGCTAGGTGTGGTGGATACTGAGGATGGGCAACGATAGCCCAAATAGCGGTTCACAGACCAGACCGTGTGTGCGCGGGCGTTGTCATGGTGAAGGAACAAACTTAGCACCAACTCGTCTCATTTGCAAATCCTCGGTCAAAATCTGCTAGCACTAGCTCCAACTTTGTCGATCATGAAACAATGATCCTCGTTGATTTTTTGGCAGATTTTTTTAATGTTTTCGTCGTTTCGAGATAATGAAGGGCGCCCAGAACGAGCATGATCTTCAACACTCATCTCACCACGTTTAAAGTGCCCAAACCACTCGGAAACTTGTGTGCGGCTCATAGCATCCTTGTTGAAAGCCTGTTGAAGCATTTGGCAAGTTTCCGTTTCTGATTTTTCAAGCAGGAAGCAAAATTTCAAACACACTCTTTGTTCCTGTAAATCTGCCATAACAATTTCGCAGGCAGCAAACGATAACAGTTGAGAAAAACAACACTACAATCAAACATAACCTTCTACGCAGATGCTGCTTGGGCAAGTGATTTGGGAAGGTCTCTAGTGGACCCACCTAGTGGGAGAACTCTCTACTACGCCTAGGAACAGCTACACGCATTCAATCTGGCTTCTTTTGGGGTCACCCCTTGTACATATATATTTATATACCGTAATAAAGTACTTGTAGTAAACTTTGCTTATAGCCAGGAAAAAAAATCCACACTTTAGGAATGAGCATTTTCAAACTTATATATATTTTTCTGTAGAAATGAGAACTTCTTTAAACTCTTCATCATTATGCAGATAAAATGCCTTAAAATAATATATAGCCTATATATTTGTTTTTATTAACTTCTTAACTTTCTTATCAAAATTCAATAAGCGTTTTGGTATCAGTTTATATTTCAAAATACGTTTAGTTGATGTTAGTGTGAAAATGACCAAATGTCTTGTCATTAGACGATTAGTAGGGCTGTATCCGAATAGTTTACTTATGCGGTGTTTCCTTGACTCGTGCCCGTGATAGCTGCATTAGTAATCACGTGACCAAATGTAGATCTGTCCGAATAGTTGCAAACGATACCTATTCGGTCTTCTCGAGGTCTTGGTCACCATGGATACGAAGGCTGCCAGCCGTGCACTGTTTTTACGGTGTTTGTTGCGATGTTTGTTTGGCAATTGTTTTGGTATTGTTTTGTCTGCGAGAACTCTGACTTATGTCTTACATCATTTTAAATAAGGTTGTTGCCATTTGAAATTCAAATAGTTTGATGCAGTCTTTGCTATGAACAGCACGAGAAGTGTAAAATCATCAAGACTAAAACTCAAGGGTTCGGTACAGCCTGGGCCAATCTTTACCAAACATAACCTTGCCTGAATCAACAAATAAAAGGTTTGATTAGACATGGATCAGTGGCTAATATTGTTATAGCCAGGGCTCTGGAGTTGGTACACCAAGTCCTAGACTCCTTCAGAAATGGCCAAAGTATATTGACAAAAAGTTCACTGCATTAAAATACTCCAATACATATTACTTCATGGGAAGTTTTTCGCAGGGTTTGCCAGATCAATCCACATTACAAATATAGGCCATGCAGAATAAAGAGTATAAAATTATAATATATTTACAAAATAGGCCTAGGTTATTGTTGTAATATCATTTTTTATTTTGAAGCCGGAGTTGGTACATTTTTACAGACTCACTCAACCTGAAATTGCTTCAGACTCCACAGCCCTGGTTAAAACTAACTTATTTGTTTTTGTGATTATTCTTAATGAGAAGGAATAGAATTGTAATAAAATGGGACCATGGATTAATATGCTATAGGGCATACATATATTTTACTGCAAAATTTAGTTAATTACTGGAGAAAGAAAAAAATCTTTTTTGGTACATTCATGTTCTTGAAATGTCAATCCTTAAGGTGTGGTAGAATATAATCTTGATCAAATTTCCTTTTGGGTGTTATCTTCCTTGTGGAACTGAGTACCTTCTGGAGGAGAGACTGCAATACCCCCACCACCCTTTTACTCTCCCCGCCCTGGAGTGTAGACTAGTTTTCTGTATTCTGACTGACAAGCATAGCATGCTCCAAGTTCTGGGTTCACAAGGTGATTGAATCAACAGGCTAAATTGAATAAGCTTTGTTCCTATTTCTAATATACAGTAATTAAAAAGGCCCCTAAATGTAAACACTTTTAGATATGAGTTTGATGAAGACATAAAAAATAATGTTTCTCTAGAATTTTTAAATAAACGGGAAAGTTATTCATCCCCCTTCTAAACATGCTGAAAATTGGCACATGACTTAAAAAACCATTTTAAATATAATTGTTTATAAGATTTAGCGTGCATTTTGTGAATACCTGCACTGAAAAGTGGCTATTGAAGCATACAACTCATAAACTAGCGTAATCTTAGGACAAACCTCGAGGCTGTAAATTCATCAAAATATGATAAATATTACGCCCCCACCGAGAATTAAACAGTAAGTAGGTATTCTGCCTAACTATTTAGGGAGTAGATGAATACATATAAATTTGATAAATAGCTATGGCATTTGTTAAGAACAATCTCACCTTTATTTTGTTTGTTGCTAAAACAGCCTCTTGAGGCTGCAGAGTATGGACATTTTATCTCCACTATTCTGTCCTCGTTGATAAGACCCCCTAGCTGGTAGGTCATTAATTGTCTCTCTTGTTTATCTGGCCATATAACATTGAGTTTGTTATTCAGGGTGGGGTGAACCTATACTGAATAGTTGCCAAATGCTGCCCCTTGACTCGTCGTACAACATGTATTCACATTTTGAGGTGCCCCAGAAGCATTGAAGTTGACCATATTTAGCTAATTTCTAAGTACTTTTCTGATTATCCTTATATTAAATGTGTTCATTATTTTTTATCAAATGGTAACAAACTTGTTTTAGGCTCCATTTTAACAGAATGAGTAGTATGGTTGCCCGACAATAAAGATTTGAAGTGCCCCAAGTCCTCAAAAACTTATTTCACTCAAAATTTAATACAAATAAAAATTCTTTTAACAATTTGTTTTTTTAAATAATCTTTGTGTGGCTTTCTTTGGTTGTTTATTTAATGGCAACAGTCAAATGAGGTATATATTACTTACTAGAACATACTCATTATTTTTCTAAACCTATTTCAGTTTGATATAAATATAATAGAAGAATAAGAGATTACAAACAAATAATTTTCCTAGGTAACATATTCTTTCTTTTTCTTGAATGAAGGGTGACCTGGTGGTCTAGGGGTAAGGTATCGGACTTCTGTGCTGAGGTTCGGGGTTCAATCCTCGGTCCTGGCACAGATTTATCTGATTACCAAACCTTTCCTTCACCTCTGACAAGACATCTTGTGAATGTGGGGAATGCCAGGCCTTCACCATGGTTCGGATCCCACGTTAAACTGTCGGTCCTCCATTTCATCTCACAATCACCCTACCATTACACATAATTCTTGAATGAAGACATTTTCTTGTGAGATTAGTCTCCCTCTGGTGAACCCATCCCGCGCTCCCTCCGTGCAGACAGCTTCAGAAGTTTGTCACCTCTCCACTGCATGTCTGCGGTGGCTCATTCTCTAATTTTTGCAGGTTAATGAAGTCTATGTCGTGCAGTGGTTCTCAAACTCTTTAGATTGTACCCCTTCACCATGATTAAAAATTTAATGTACCCCCAAGATAATAAAAAATCCAAATTACAGGTTTAAAAAAATTACGACCACATGTTATATTATTGATCTATTTAATCTATTAGGAAAAAATATCTGCAATCAAAATATTTCAAATGTGTAAAAGCTATTTATAGAGAATCCTACTGTTAGAGTCTTAACATTATCTCTTAATGAGAATTGTAATGGTAAATTTAAAAAACATAATTATACTGTAAAAATTATGTGGTAAAGTTTTATACATTTTCTTCACAAATTCATTAAAAAATTTAAAAAATCTGAACACAATATTTTCACATCAAAATTTTAATTGTAACTCTGGAGCTGATATATTATGAATTCTAAAGTTTTTCAATGAGAGGGATGTGGCTGCATACCTTGGCACAACTTTTTGATGTCTGGTTCTCCATTTGAAACTTTCAAGCGGAAGTCCGGCTCCGAATTTAGCCTATTGTGGTACATATTTTTAGGTACACCACTCTCACAGATGAAAAACCACTCTCCCAGAGAGATGTTGAGAAAGGTATCATGAACTTGATGGCATGGTCAGTGATTTGAGAAAACTCGTTCAGTCTTTGCAACCAAAGATCTGCCAAAGAGATTTTCTTGAGACTGGATTCGAGGGTTTCATCACACGACAATTCATTAATTTATTTTGTTGAAAAGAAGTTTGGTAGACTAAAGTTCTCCACTGTAGAAAAAGGGTTTTGTATCCAAAACTCTCCTCCTAAATTCTCGGGAAAATATTTGCCAAAGTCTTCAATCAAACCCATATAATCTGTCATGATGCTCAAGTTCATCTTCTTCTTCAAAATTTTATAAAGACTGAAATAATTACAACTGTCCTTTCACTAATTCTTTTGTTGCAAATTGAAGTTTCTTTTTAAAGCTTATATTTTGTCATGAACCCTGAAGGGTGTTGTGTGTTTACCCTGCAGACCTTTATTCTGCTCATTCACTCGCGAAAACACATCAGCCATGAAAGCTAGCCTGCACAGCCACTGCCCATTTGTAAATCTGTCACTAAACACACACTTGCTATCAAAGAGGAAAACTCATTAATTTCTTCTCATTTCATACAAACGAGCAAGATAGTTTTGTTTGGAAAGCCACCCTAACATGACTTATATTTTTGAGTATCATTTTCATGAATAAGCCAATATATAATACATAAACAGTAATAGATTTGAACTAATTAATATATAAACACCGCAATATATTTCTACATCTGTGTTATGAGTTTGATTAATATTGTTAAAAGAGAAAGAGTATGTCACAAAGTCGTGACTGTTCAGGAAATATTCTCAAATTACTCTAAATATAAGCAAGATAACTGCTAACTGTAGAGGGTGTAAAGTAGAGGGTTGAAAATTCTCAGAAATCTGTCTCCAGACAAGAGCAATTAGAGGAAAAAGAAAGATGGGAGGAAATAACCAGATAACGGTAAAAGCCAACAATTAAGGTTTTACATAAGTCCCTTGTCATTTTGCCAACTTCACCTTGAGAGGTGCCTGCGTACCTCAGTTTGAGAACCACTGATTTAGCCTGTAACCTCAAAATGAAAAGTGGAATGACGAACGAACAAATTCTTGAACGCTTCTGTGAACTTCGTTCTTTCAGAATCAGGAGGTAACCTAGTTTTTGAATTGTCTTTCTTTCATCAGCTCTCATGCGTAATAATGTAGTTTGAGCATAACCAAAATAGCCATTCTGCTGTATGACAGGATTGATTACTTTTTCAATAAATGCTGTAAGGGAAGTTCATTTGCATGAAGCTGACAAAAGAACCATTGTAAAGGTTTATTTAACTTTAGTTCTAAGAGACGTATTATGCCTCCCTTTGGCTCTATATTAATGACAATGCCATCACAACCCACAGAACAAATTAATAGTTTTATCACTTAAGCATTTCAAGATGCTAGCTTTAATAGTTACAGCATGTCCTTAATCGCAGGTCAAATGTCCGAGGTAAATATTTCCCGGTTCAGATATGAGTGTAGTAACCTTCTGAAACAACCTTTTTGTAATGCTTGAGCCCTATTTTCTCTTGAGATATGTCTTTTCTGCCATCGAAGTAAGAGTTTAATCTCATTTGTTTTGACGAAGATTCTGGCATGTCATCAATCTGTGAAATTGGTACTTTTTGTGCATGTGTATTCAACAGAGTTAGTAGATTGTTTTCAGTGATCAGGTGGTAGGAACAACCTGATTCGGAAGAACCTCTTCGTTTGCAACACTCACATTTACAACCATAAATGTCAAATATTTTTTGGGAATCTTCTCAAAACTTTTGAATTTTTTCTTTGTTGTGGTCACGTTCTGGTCTTTGCTTATAAGGCTTCACAAGGTTTCTATATTTGTCATGATATGCACGAATAAGTTGTAATATTCTTCTATGAGTGAATGTTGGGAGCAGTGATTTTGACCAAATTGCTTTAATCAAAGTTGCTACCTTCTCTGATATCTCACCCACAGTCAGGTCCTTGGATTTTGAGTCCGGTTTAAGTTCATATTTTATTCACGAATAGCATTTCATTAAGTAAGAGTACGTAGGTAATCATGATTGGCTCATCTGCTGTGGCAAGCCAAATACCGGACCACTAATCATATGTCTTGTCCTAATTTGCTTCATTATTGTTATTGAACAAACCTGAAACAAACAAAAATGTTATTAGTTAAGTAATTATAACAAAAACAGCTGATATCACAAAAGAAAGAAAAAAAATTGGAAAAGTTTACAGATTTCAAATTTACATTGACAAATCTGCAAAGTCAAAGACAAAAAACATTAAACTATAATTTGGCCAACACTTATTTGTTAAATACCGTCAAAATTTAATAAATCAATACATAAAATATGCTATATAGAGTATGTCACACTATTATTTTATCACAATTTCACAAAAATGTTGATTTTTGATCTAACTGTCCTAAGCTCGATACTGTCAATGTTCTTTGTTCAAGCCATTCACCACTTTCTCTCTGCAAGATTGTATGATGTTCTAAAGTTTCTCTTTCTTTTTTCGTTCTTTTTAGAGAAATTAAAAATTGGTCTTTCTCTCTTTAAGATTCATCTTCACTCATGTCTGGTCACTGTTTATTTATTTGCATTGTAGTCTTGGTCCTGGCTATTTTTTGTTGTTGTTGTTGTAAAAAAAGGGATCTTGCTATTTTTGGCTTCTGTAAATGACGTTCTTTCTCAGAGTCTACCTTCATCTTTTCTCTTTATTTGAGATTCCTTACAAAATCTCCCGAGGCTTCTATTGTAGATCTGTTTGTGAAGTAGGTGATAGGCCTATTTCATGTTGTGTTGCACCACTGCAGCCGCACATGGTTTTAGTGGCTTGATGTTATTTCTTTTCCAATTACCTAAAATGATGGCAACTATTGGCAGTAAAATTATTGTTTAAAATAAAATGTTAGTTTAGCCCCTACTAAAATTAAAAACTTGTTAAAAATAATCTGGATATACAGTTGGGAATATTACATGTTAACATAGTGTAAACAATATTATTATTATTATTATTATTATTATTATATTATTAACACCGCGTCTTACTACCCGTTCGGGTTATACGCAAAACAACAATAAAAGATAATAAAGTAACGAAATAACATTTAAAAAAAATCTTTTAAAATAACACAAAAAAACTTGTCAATTTGTTCCACATCTGTGTCATTGTCTGATTTAAGTCCGCTGTAAAAGTCGTCGTGGGCAGGAGGAAGTAAAATAAGGAGGCGAAGGACATCATCCAATTTTTCTTGTTAATCTTGCAGAAGATTCAGCCTATGCTCAATGAACAAGCTAGACATGTTCTGGGAAGTGAATCTGAATACAACTGCCGGGCGACATTTAGTTATGTTTTTCTGAAGGTTGTCTATACTAAGAAAATCTGCTTGCAACATACTTGCCACTCTAAACTTTCTCTTTTGGTTTGCTATTCTCATAATCTCAAGCCACTCTGTTGAAAATATTTGGAGAGACTTGCTGTCGATTGCGCTCTAAAACCTATTTTGTGGGATGGAGGGCAGGAGGATGAAAGGCGTGGTTTGGCTTAACAACCGCGCCAACAAGAACATATGGATCACAGAAACAGTAGATGGCGTTAGTTACAGGGTTTGTACGGTCCTTGAAAGACCTGGAGTTTAATGTGTGTGTGTGTTCAAGACCTGGAAAAGTCTTGGAATTTCCAGGTTTCAATATTAATTTTTGAAATGGTTGTAAAGACCATGATTTAAGATGTACTAGGACATGAAATATCTAGCGCATGCTCTTTGATCAAGCGTTAGCTGTTGTCTGCTGTTTAATTTACTCTCCGCTACTCTTCCCGCTTTTTTTGTTTTATTTGTTATCTTATCACGTCATCAACCCATGGGGTTTGATCTCTATAGGGGGCAAGGGGAAACAATGTTAACCTCTCTGGCAAACACATTAGCGTACTGTCGAAATACAATGTTTTCTCTAATTTCCTATATTTAAAAACTCAATTCCAGGTGTGTTTGCCAGTTTTTTATAAGTTGCTTTAAAACCATCATTTGTAATAGTTCTTTGAAGATTTGAGACTACCTATTAACACTTTTAAGTACCTATAATTACAGTTTTGCACTAAAATGCTCGCCGATAGCTATTAGTTCATCTTTCAATCACCTTAGCGCTCAAATTCCTGTTATAGCCATACTACAGGGAGTTGCCATTCTGTAACTCTATTATCTATGATTGTTTATTTGTGTTTAGATGGTAGCTGTGTAGTTTGTTTGACCGTAATGCGTTTTTTTTCTATGGAAATCCTTAAGTACTGGTTCAATTTGCTTCATTACCGCTGTGTTTATTTCCACACAAAAGTTTTATTAAAGCATGATAGCAAGTAATCTGCCATGGATAAATAAACCGTTGTTTCATTATTCTTGAATGGATTTTTTTTTTTGTAACTTTTCCTTAATACTGTGTGTTATGTAAAGGCAGGCGCCTTTTGCTTTGTTTTGTTTTTATTTAAGTGCCAATATGTCGGAGAATTGTACTTTCAATGATTTGTAGTTACATAACCCCAAATTTAATAAATGGCTTGTAAAAGTGCCAGACAGGAACAAAGCCAGATGTAGCATATGCTCTTCAGTATTTGACATTGCCAAAATGGGGGTGACTGCTTTAACAAGTCACATGAATGGGAAAAAACATTGTAGTCTTGAATGTAAAAAAAAAACCTTTAGGAATTCACTATTTTCTTGGTGCTACACAACCAGAGTAATCTTAGAGTTTTGCGGCTCCTGATTCAGAACCACTACCACAAGGACAGCAGGGTAGAGTAGATAGTAAGCTCCTTCTTAACTGGACAGGAAACTCTAAAGGTCGAAATTATTTGGGCCTTGAAAGTATGCAGCAGTCATTATTCATACAAATCATGCGAAGATATCGGACTATTATTTAAAAAAAAAAAATTCGACAGTGGAATTGCAAAAAAATGTTTCATTGGGAGAGAAAAAATGTGCATATATATATGTTGTTTTGGCATTGCTCCTTATTTTCAGTCTGCACTCATGGAGAAACTTAAGAAACAAGATTAATATGTTTTGTTATTCGATGAAAGCCTCGACAGAAAACTTCAGTTGAAGCAGTTAGATTACCATATTCACCACTGGGAAGCAGATAAAGTGCAGTCTTGTTACATCCATTCCGATTACATGGGCTATGCTACTGCAGAAGATATGTTCACTTCCTTTGAAAAGTTGATTTCTTAAATTGGTCATGACCTGGTGTGTGATCAATTGAAGAGAGACACAAACATGGCAGTGATTCATACCAGCAGTTGTGGACTTCATATCATTCATGGTGCTTTTAAGCATGGCTCATTATCATCAACCTGGGATGTGGAGCGAGTTTTATCTAGCCTCTATTACTTATTTAAGGACACACCAGCGAGAGGAGAAGATAATATGAAAGTAACTGATAGCAGTGTCTTTCCCAAAAAATATTGTGCCATAAGGTGGGTTGAAAATTCAACTGTTGTAACACGCGCTCTTGAAATGTGGCCTCATGTAACTAAATATCTGCAGTTAATTACCGACAAGAAACTTCCCAATCCAAACACCAAATCCTTCACAGGTGTGAAATAAGCGACCAGCATTGACTCCTATAAAGCTATTAATATTTCAGTTAATTGCAAAACAAGTAGAACCTTTTTTGACAATGTACCAAACTGATACGCCAATGCTTCCATTTCTGGAAAGAGACATGTTGAAAATGCTTAGAAACTTGGAGAGATTCATTAAAGAAGATGAAATAAATAAAGCAACTACCAGTAACAAACTGGTTAAAGTTGAAGTAGGGAAAAAAGAAAACCAGCTGCCAGTGACCAAAATAAACTTGGGATTCGCTGCATAAAACAGTCAAGAATTTGCTCGACAAAAAAATTGTTAAAGAAAAGGATGTGCTTCAAGTGCGAATGGAATGTCGTGATTTTCTTATTGAAACAGTAAAATATATCTTGCACAAGTGCCCATTACAGTACTCAATTGTGAGAAACCTTAGTTGTATGGATCCTCGAGATATGAATGTGGATACTAACTGTCCAACCAAGTTTGTGTCAGTGCTTAAGATACTAATAGAGGCTAAAAGACTTCAGGAAACTGAATGTGATGCATTAATTTCATCATATAAAGAATGTATTGCAGAGTTTGACTTTTCTTCTGAATTTCAAAATTTTAAGCCTGGGACAAACTGTTTGTAGTCACTGTTATGTGCTTGTGCACAGCCTAGAACAAAATATGACAAATTGTGGTGTGTGATGAAAATATTACTTATTCTATCACATGGCCAAGCAGCAGTTGAGAGAGGTTTTTCTGTAAACAAGCAAATAGAAGTGGAAAATATGCAACAGCGCACACTCATTGCACAGCGAATAATTTGTCAACAAATTGCATCAGTTGGTGGTGTTACTGATATTGAAATCACCAAAGTTGTTGATGCACGACAAAATTGGCAAAGTTATTTGGAGGCGAATCGAAGAGGGAAAGAAACTGCACAGAAGAATTCAAAAAGGAAAAGTTTCACAGAAGAAATAGATGAACTCAAAGCAAAAAACAAAGGCTTCAGGCTGATGTAGACACACTTACCAAATTTGCTGATAGACTGTCAGAGCAAGCAGAAACAACAGGAAATCGCAGTTTCAGAAGAACAGCAAGAGAAAAAACAGCTGCACTGGCTGACATCAACAAGCAGCTATCTGATAGGTTAAATGGATATAAAAACATTTAAATGGTATTTGGTCTGATATTATTTTGTTTAAACTATCTGTTAGTCGTTCTGCTGATCCTAGGGCCTATAAAAAACTGATATTTTAATTATTGTTAGTACAAACATTCTTGCTTGGACTCCTGTATATAAAATACCGTAAATGAAAAGCACTAGCCAACAGAAAACATTGTTAAATTATGAAATCCATACTCATCTTGTGGAATACTGAATATAGAATGACCACTAACCAATAAACCAAGAAGAGTGAAGTGACAAAGTTAGATTTCTATTTTTATAGTCTTATCTATTCATTAAATTTGGTGAAAAGTTATTGTTTCCCATCTATTAAAAGTTTGGTACGGCTTATAATTATTTTATTGGCGTGTTTAGCTTTTGGCAGTACGAGAAATAACAGTTTTGGTCCTTAAAAAGTCCTTAAATTTATGTTTCATATTTGTGTAAGAACCCTGTAGTTACCAGACAGGTTTTGCAGAAAAATCAAACGTTTGCAAATATCACTTCACGAGAATTAGTGAAATTTTTATAGTAATATTTTCAGCACCTCTTCTAAGATAATGTATCAATGTTTTTTAGTTGTTACACTTTCTTATTTTTTTGTTGTTACACTTTCTTATTTTTTTGTTAAGCAGCCGGCAGTTTTCTATTGAAAAATGTAAGAATTATTGATATTTGATCACTTAAAATTATAGAGAATGTGTGCATATAAAAAGTATAACTTAATCAACATGCTTCTATTCTTGAACAAACTGTTTCCGAAAAGACAATTGCAAAACAATAAAAAAATCTTTAAGATAATCATTTGTTCCCATGGTTCTGCATTTCCACGCCAAATGAAAAGGGCCAATGGTCCTAAAGTGAAATCTCTTTCGTGTGATAGATGAGTATGTCCAGATATCAGGACATAATGATGAATTTCCTTAAGGCGTTGTTCTTTGACGAGTTTATGCCAAAGAGCCATTACCGCCCAATTCTTATTTTGGCCTGAGCAGTTGTCCGTAAATACGAGCTCTTTCGCTTCAGGATTTTCTCCAAGAAATTTGTGAATGGCACCACATATTTCTTCACTTCCTCTCTTTGCAATGTCTTCCGTCCATGTATCCTTGTCCAGTTCCACAATCATGGACTCCAATGTTTTTCCTGCAGTGCAGAGAGCTTAGGAACTGGAAGGGCTGGTTCTAAATCAAAGCTGATTACTAGTTTCCTCGGACTCTTTCTACAGAAGATCCTGCATAGCTTTAGCTCTTCTTTGATGTAATTACAGGTTTATTTCAAGTTCCCCTACCTCGTTTTCTTTGCCATCCAATCACAATGTCTCTATTATGATTCTGGATTAATCACATACCTTGCAAATATCGGACTTGGGCAACCTGAATCCATTATTGTACTCGGTGCAGAAGATGTTTCTGTATGTACGTTGATTTACTGGATTAATGGTTTTTTGGTCTGCCTCCATGCAGATGTGGGCTCACTTCTTCTAAATTCAACCTTCCCAATTCTTATCCCATTAGTGTAATTAGTACTTAAGCGAATAACTCGAACAGGTAGTAAGATGGGGTGCTATAATTTATTATATTTATTTCATAAAGATGTGCAATAGACATGTCACTATCGAAGAAAACCTTTCCCATATTCACAGACCTACTATGAATTTCATATTTAGGTACATGCTATATGATTTCTAATAGACTGCAAACAGGTGCCATCTATCTTATTTGGCCGATTTATGTGTTCTCCTCTTGCATAATTTTTCAGTGTGTTGGCATCGCTTGCTACAACTGAAACAATGTGGTTTACTCTTCCCCTAGATTTATGCAAACTACTACTTCCTCTCCATTTATTTTAATGCTGTACTGTACAGTGAAATTCCTACTTGAACTATATTTTTTAGTTTTTTTTATAAATCCTTTACCTTTTTAGAACTTTGATGCATCTAAAATGGTAGCTATTTTGTAAACCATCTAATGCTAGACAAGGAGAAATTGATTGTTTTACTGTATGCAGCTGCATACTTTAGATATCTGCTGGACAAGGTGAAACCATTCTTTTCCCACTGATGAACTTTGCAACAGTACCATTATATTGTTCCGCATTGGTTCTGTCTACATCTTCTGTGTGGCCAAGATGTTTAAATGGGGCCAAAACTTTTTCAAAGAAACTTACGCTAATTAATCTGGAATTTAGTTAGTTTCATTTGGATTATTTTCTCTTAGATAAAAATATCCACGCTCTTCGCATTTCGAATGGTCACCAAACACATGGCTATGTCCAATCAAAATACATTAGCTTGGTTAATCCATTTTGTTTTTCTAGGGGTGCATTTTGTTCCCACCCCCACTATATTGTAACTTTACTGACAGCTGTTCTTAACCTAAGTGTATTATTTCCTATTTTCTGACGCAACATAATTGGGAATCGTCCTCCATCACTTGTTGTAACTATGTCTCTAATTTTATTGCAATAATTCCTGAGAAGTATCCACCACTTCAGTTGATTCATTGAACAGTAGCGAGAAATAACTACACTTATTGATGTATTTTTCCAATTTGTTTGATAAATCACCACCCATTATTTCTATGTCTGGCGTCACAAATTGGCGAGAGAGCAGCATGACACGTCTTAAACATCTTTCATAATGTCAACTTTATTTTTAAATTCCCTCAACTAAACGTAACTGACCCCAAGAAAAGCTTTCTTCACCATTTCACCATCTTAAAAGGGTTTCTTATGTTTTACTAAAATATCAAACCCAGCCATTTATCTCTTACCATCGTAAAAAAAAAAAAATTTCTCATTCTTTATGGAGTAGGTAGTTTTTCAGTTGTTCAGACACAATCATTTTTACTAATGAAGTCAATGTTCATGATTCATAAAACAAAACACCATTTACTAAACTATAATCAACATTACATCACCACAGCTTCTACCATTATTTGTTACTCCTACGATTATGTTGTATTGACTCTGACGGCCCTACACAAGCACACTGAAAACTCTCTTAGAGGTTTTCTTTCTCTCTATTTCTAAATGGAGGAATGAGTCAAGATCACTCTGTGCAGAGGTTAATAGTGAGGTTCACCTATGAAGCGATTTGAAGCAAAGTTAGAACAGGTGGTTAATTGTTTATTGTTCTGAAAGCTCTGACCAGCTAGGCTCGTGCATAGTTGGTGGAGGGAGAAAGATTGAGGATTATTGGGGGGGAACAAAATATTTTGCCTGAAGATGTCTTTTATTTATTTGGAAGACCATTTACCTTTTCACATAAGTAAATAAAATGTCCTTTTTTCCTTCCTTGTATAGTGAAACTAATGTTATATTAAACATTTTTGCCGTTTAAATTTGATGGAACTTGACATTTAATCTGGCCCCAGATTCAAAACTGAGTATAACAATTCTATGCATTCTCAACAATAAGTGAATGAAGTGAACCTAATTTATCTATATACATAAATGCAAAGCCAACTCACCGACTGGCCTAATCAATCATCATTCTACTTCCCCAATCCTTGGTCCTGGAAACTTGAAACATCGCTGAAAGTTTCCTTTTTGGCCCCAAGCAATGGATAAAACGGGGTTTAGCACAGTTCGACCTTTAAATGAGAATAACGGGTGGTTGAATGTTTTCAAAATTCACTGTTATATCTTTTGATTTATCAGATTTAAAGCTTTAAAATGTAAAATGATGGTTTCTTTCTAAAATAGGACGAGATGTTTAGATTGTTTTTCAAATTTCATTCCAGAGGGACAGAAAGGGGTGGGAAATATCATGTCTTCCGATCTTAATGAAATTGGACAGGGGTTATTCAAGTCAAAGAATTCAAATGTAACATTAAATTGTGTACACCACTCACACGACGGGTCCTGAGGTGGCTGGAGAGATTACATATAGTTCCATGTAATCACTTGAAATTATTTACAAAAAAAAAAGTTAAAAATTTTCCAGAAAAAATATAGGGAAAATTTTGCCCTCCACATCTCTGCATGTGGCTTACACAGACAGCCTGGCTACTGATGGAGAATTCCTTAAAGTGCACATTCCACGAACAGGCTTACAGGATGTTACTTTGTTCAATTGTCCTATAAAAAAGAGGAAATGCACAAAAAGGGTAAACTGTATGCATAAGAAACAAAACTTGTTACCATCTTTGTATGTATAGGTCCACAAACCTACCATTCTGGAACCAACCTTGTAACGTTTAAAGATCTAGTTTGATATATTAATGTTTGTTCACCATCATTAGGGTGACGATTGAATTGGGTTCAAGTTTGCTATACTTTATTATAATAATTAAAAAGGTATGATGTCTTATTTTATAAATCAAAAGTTCTGGTGTTTTATAGTTTTTTATTTTAAGTAAAACAGTTTTTTGCTAGATATTTCACATGTTGTAGATTTTAATAAAAGTCTGACTATTACGTTATATGCATGATAATTCCCGACACGTGAGATTTAAAACACAGATAAAGATTTCATAGACTCCACCTACACGGCTCCTCGTCAGGAAAGAAAGTGAAGAGATGTGTACCCTGAAGGGGTATATCAAGCGACATTTCCTTCTCGAAACTTTGTAAAAGAAAAAAGGTGTGGTCATCCAGGTGTGATTCTGTCCACAAAACTGTGTTGTCTTTTTAAACAGAGACGTATAAGGATGTCGCCATACCTTGCAACTTAACAGATTAACACAAATAAATCTTATTACCTGCTCGCATTTATATCATCATAATTTTGAATATAGATGTGAATAATAAATTATTGGGATATATATAATCCCATATCATTAACCTTTCAATAAGTGTAACTGTTTAGCTATACCCACAAAATTATTGTATTTTTCATACTTTCAAAGTAAACCTACATTAAAAAATTCTTGTTAAGATTAAATTGTTAAAAATATAATAATTACCTATTTTTTGTAAATTTAATCAAATCTATTAGCTAAATAATTTCTTCTTCACATTCATTAGATAAGCTAAGCTTGAACCTAAATAAACAACTATCAATTTTGTGATGATAACTTTTCTGAAATGTTACATTATTTCTTCAATTTCAGATGAAAAAGAGAAGTATGATCCTACAGGGTTCAGAGATGCAATTCTCCTGGGTCTCAATAAAGCTGGAAATGACCTAGATGCAGTTTCCAAATTCCTAGACTCTGCCGGCTCCAAACTTGACTATAGACGCTATGGGGAGGCCCTTTTTGACATCCTCATTGCAGGAGGTCTGCTTGGTAAGTTTTAACCCTTAGACGCCCAGCGCACCGCACCGATGGATCAGCACGCCAAGTAATGGCTAAAACCCTCACGCGGCTGATCCATCAGCGCCAGCTAAATCTTGTCTGTTAGTATAATAAATGTTACTAGATGACACCATAAGCCTTTATCCTAAATATATAGCTTTAGTTCATATTGTCCTCAACAGAAAGCAGTGTAATGTCAGCAAAAAGTCCCCCCCCCCCTCAAATGAATTGTTTACACTGTGGTGGTGGGAGTATGTTTTTGACTCCAATGTTTGTATTTATTTTGATTTGAGTGTTTGCAGTTGCTATTTGTTTTTCTTACAAAAGTTTATATATTCTAAATACTGCACAGAAGGGCTGCAGCTGCTAGGTAGAACTTGAATCAAATCCAGTTATCTAAATAAAAAAAATACTCTAAATCCTATTCTGGTTGTTTGTAAAAAAAATCATGTTTTATTCTCCAAACTATAAATAAATGTGTTATTTCATATTGTGTTTCTAATTTGTACTTCCCTAAAAGTGAAACAGTCCCAAAATTTGAATATTATTGAATGGATTTAGTCCCATCAAATTCGGATGGACGAATTTCTAGTTAACATTCAATTCTATAATATAAGTAATAATAAAAATAAAATGTGTTAAATGTAATGTTTGATGTGGTTTGTGTGCAGTTCCCGGTGGCTCCATTGCGCAAGAAGGAGACAAACCATGCAAGACCACTGCCTGTGTCTTTGAGGCACCTGAAGACATGGACTCTATGCACAACTTTGAACAGGTTTATAATCATATACTGTCACAACTCACTCCCGCCTTGTTGGCTTATCTTAAAATGTCTCTAAATCCTGCTGATAGCCTTAACCCTTTGGTTGCGTTAATCGGATATTTTCGATCTCGGCAGTATAGCCATTGACCGCGGAAATCGACTTTACCCCACGGTGTGTACACTTGATCTACCTTCGCTGCGACATTCACAAATAGCCACAAGAGTATTAAAACGCTGAATTATTCAGACTAGTATGCCTCTTACATCTGGTGTTAGTTTTGGAGAACTCTCAATTACCAGCTGCTAAATCACAACAATACTAGTGCTTGTTTATTTCCACATTTCACTATTTGTAGTACACATGCAATATAATCATTGTTGAGTGATTTATTAGTGTAGTATTTGCTGTACTACTCTATTATTCTACTGGGCTAGTAACATTTAATTTATGATTGATGAATTCGTGCCGTGTGGAGGGTAATAAATATAATATTTGGTTAGCATGGCTATTGAAAAATTCAATAATTCAATGACTTTTAAAATATATTTTATTTCTTCTAATTGCTATTTTATTTTTGTTCTTTACCTGGTTCCTATTTTGAAACCATATCTAACACAGATAAATAATCTTATAGAGGAAAACACCAATGTAATAATAATAATAAATTTTCTTTTTCATTTATTGAATTTTAAATTAAAGAATTTTAAAAATAAAAAAATTTGAATCTTCATAATTTTTTTTAACCCAAATTTTTTCCCCCCCAAAAATATTTAAGATCGTTTACCCTTCACATATAGAGAAAAAAGCAATCCCCCTAAAACTGAGCCTGGGGAAAACCCCACCTCAACTGGGCGCCTTTTTAAAGAAGTGTTCCCCTTTTTCATAACACTTTGTTGTGCCCTTTGTAATATAAAAAAATGTAGTACAAATTGTTCAAGTTGTGCTGATGAAACCTAATTTTCAAAAGTTTTTTTTTTTAATAAAGCCAATTTTTAATTTCCTGTAAAAACCCTTCATTTAACGATGGGTTTTGACACTATTGTGGGCTGTAGTATAATAAAGAATGGTTTGATAGCAGAATAACATTCCCTTTGGGAAATATGTGACTTTGTAAAAAAATTATATTACTATGCGATTTATAATAAGGTGGTATAAATTTAAATTTTAAAATGCTTTTAAAAATTTGAAAATAACATTATTTGTTTCATTTTTTTCCAGATTTTGAATTTTTGATTTAAAAATTACCCTTTTGAAGGTAAAAAGTAAGCTTAAATTGCAGAAAAAGAGTTAAGTGTTCATAATTCGTAATATTTTCCCCAGAGACCCATGATTATTGCCCATTGAGATTGACATCAATTTTCTTACATATGAACATCTGACAGAAATTATAGATTATTTTCCCCTTTACGGCTCTGGAATGTTAGATTTTGACCCGAGATTTGAATTTACTTAGTTCGGCTTAAAATATTTATGTGTTCGCTTTTTCAAATTTTTAAAAAGGTGTTTTGCTTTCCCTTTGGTGTGTGTGGTGATAAATTAAACAAATTTTTTTACTCTTCCCTTTACATTGTGAAAATTAAATTTGAGTGTTTGGAGGAGTGGAGAAAATTAAAAAATTAACAAAGGGGGTTTAATTGTGGGGGGGGGATGGTTTGGGGGAAAGTGAAGGTACCCAATTGAGGGAAAAAAGAAAAAAAAGTTTAATTAAGGCCCCCTTTGGTTTTAAAAATTATTTACAAATAACTTAAAAGGTGGCTAAGAGGGTTAAAATTCTTTATTTTAAAATAAAAATTTTAAAAATTATTATTATTCTTAAAATTAATTTTGGGGAAACCAAAACGTCTTTATTTTAAAAAAACCCGTTTCCCGGGGTTATACGTTTTAAGTATTTATTTTAAATGGATTGGAATTTGGGGAAGGGTTAATTAGGGGAAGGGGCCGCTTTTTGGTGGAGGGAGATGGAAAACCATTTGGGAAAAAATTCCCCCAGTTCACCAAATGAGATTCAAACCCTAATTCCCCGTTCGGGCAATCGAGCCAACGACAACCCGTTTTTACCCAACTCGCCACTGAGGGGGGAAGTTTGGTTTCAAGTACCCCTTCGTAGGGACCATGTGGTTACGTTGTACTCTCGAGTGACAGGGAGATCGAGTTAAAATTCATCTTTTGGGGTAAAACACAGTGGGTTTTTTCCAAACCCTCTTCCTAACCAAACAAGACACTGCAAAATTATAATTTATTATAGGGTGGCTCCCGAGGGGAAAAAGTAGGGAATTTTTTTTGGCGAGAAATGGGAAAGGGCCGGGGAAAATTCCCAATTAAATTAGGTAAAAACGGGGGTTTTTTTATAAACTAGGTTAGAAAAAATTATTAATTTAAAGTTTGAACAAATTTCTATTCCTCATGTGTAAGCAAAATGCTTGCCTAGACACAGCGTAAAAACCTTTAACTCTTGTTCGCAAAACATAATAGTAGTAACCAAAGGTTGTTGTTTTAAAAAAGTGTTAATGATAGAAAAAGGGGGGGTTGGGTTTTGGCCCTTTAGAGAATTTATTAACACAAAACCAAATAGATATTGGATTCGAGTATTTTTTTAAAAAGAGGTGAACGTCAATATAAAACGCATGCACAAAATAATGGAGAAAAAAATTAAAAAATTGTTTAGTAAGTTTGGCATGTACGAAATTTTTGAAAAAAACACATTTTTTTGGGTTTTTTCTAAAACCCTAATATTACGCTAGTACATAAAAACTCCAAAAAATTTGTTATACTAAATTTTTTGTTAACTTGGCTGAAAAGAACCCACGTAGTAGAGTAATATTGGGTTCCCCTTTTTAATTATCGCCCTTATAGCCCCACGTTTTTAATTTTTAAAGGAAAAGAAATGATTTTAGATAAATGTTAGGGATTTTTGTTTATTCTACCTTCTTTCTCCAATTATTTGTGTCGTCCCCTTTCAATGTGATGTTCCTCTTCCCCTTTAAGAAAAAATTGTGAAACCCTTTTAAAGAAGAGATTCATAAAGAGCAAAAAAAACTGGATGCTGCTAAATCATTGCTTAACTAGATCTGTTTTATTAAAACCCAAACTTTTGAAATTTTAAGTAGTGGATCCCGGCTATGCCTCAGAAAAAATTTCTGCTCTTAAAACAAGTTTTTTTGAATTTTGCCTTCAGAAGCTTTGTTCAAAGCTTACGGGTGTTCCTCCCTTAAGTACAATCCCCTTTAAAAAATTAGTTAAATTTTTCCCAAAATGAAGAAAAAAGTTGACAGGGGGTTTTAAAAATATTTTTTTTTGAATACTAATTTTTCTTGTATTTTTATAAATAATATCACTTTGTGAGAAAAAAAAACCCCACTTTTTTCCCCCAAAAATAACCTCCCTTTTGCATGTCTCTATGATAAGTTCTATAGGATTGACCCGGATGAATAAGATGAGATGATGAAAGGAACAGTTAAGGAGGACTAGTACAGGAAAGGTTATAGAAGTTACGACAAAGGTATTGGAGGCGAGGAGAGTAAAACCAAAAGATGTCGAGTAAAACCGGCCGACGAGGGAAGGTGGTTTAAAGGGGTGCAGAGTTGATTTCAAACAGTCCACATGTATATTGCAACAAAGCCCAAAATTTACCTGAGCCCTTATATGGCCAAAAACCCGCTTTTATGAATTATCCATACATAATTTTTTCCAAAGGCTTGAGCATGAATTGTTTACTGAAATTACAAAAATTATTAAACCTTTTTAATTTTTTTGGGGAATTAATAAAAATTATGAATTTTGTCATTTAAACAAATCCCACATAAGGTAGCAAAAATCCTCCACTAAATCCCCAAAGATTTATTGAAACAGACCCCCAGTTATTGCATTTTTTTTTAAACAAAGGGCTAAATTTTTGTAAATTGGTTGGCATTGGTGTTGATTTTATAAGTCAAAAACCAAAACCTTTATATTTTTGTCCCAAATTGTTTTGCTTGCTGGTTTATGAGCTGTTGAAGTACACTCTCTTTGGCACTTGTATCTCTTTCCAAAAAAATTTTGGGTTTTCTACGAAAGGCAGCCTTTTTTTTTCCCGAACGGAGAGGGCACTGTTGTTTGACTTTGGAAACTGTGTGCAAAGTTATATCACTTTATGATAATACGTAAAAGAAAAAAAAACAAAAAAATGAAAATTTTAAAACCCACTTTTTTTTAAAAAATTGAAAAGGTAGCGAAATGGAAGTATTATAACCTAATTGGGGTTTAACCTTGGAAAAGTATAGGGAAAGATTGGGATGGGGGGAAAAGGCTTTTTTTATGCGGGAAAAAAAATGGATAATAAATAATTTTTTTAAACCCAAATTTTAAATAAAAAAAATTTAAAAAATTTGATTAAGGTTTATTTTTATAAATCAAAAAGAAATTTTTTTTTTTTTTTAAATAAATTTTTGAATATTTCAAATAAAATAGTTGATTTGAACATTTTTGGTAAAAATTTAATTTTTCCTTGATTAGTTTTTTTTAAAAATGGTTTTTTTATATTTAACTATTAAAAGTTTTAAAAATTATTTTTGTTTCCCCTTTTAAAAGGGCATCTGACCCAAAAAAAAATGGGGTTAAGGGGGGGGAGTCCCTTTTCCCCATTATATTTGTATTGGTAAGGGAAAAAATGGTCATAAACCCCCCAAAGTGTCAGGAAACTCGAGGAGGAAAGAATGAAATTTGTGATGTTTGAAAAAGAATATATGGTATGGGAATAGAAGGGGAGGAAGTACAGGAAAAACTAAAACCCAATGGTAATGGGAAAGAAAAACCCAGTGGGGAAATTTAAATTTAACATGGCAAAGTGGGGAAGGGGATGGTAATGACAAGGAGAGGGTAAGGCCTAGTTAGTATAAGGTTTGGGTGGAGTAGAGTGAGAAAAAAATTTCAGAACGTAAAAAAAACTTTGAAGCGTGATTGAGGAGAAATGTGGAAATAGAGGGATTTAAAAGAAAAGGGGCAGCAGGGGAGGGTTTTTCTATAGGTTTGTGTAATAGGGCCTGCTATGGAGAAGGGAAGTGTCCCTTTAAATGTTAACAGACTCATTTTTGTCCCACTTTTTCCCACTTTTTGGGGCCTCCCGAAGAAAGAAAAATGTTTGGGGTTTTTAGGGGTTTAAGTGTGGATTTCCTTTTTTGGGGAAAGTTAGCAAAAAAAAAATTTTTAAACTAAAGAATAGCTATTTAAATAAATTCGATGTCGCCCCAAAGCTTTACCGTGGTTTTTAAATTTAATGATTATAAAATTGTTTTTGGAGGTTGTGTTATAATTAATATTTCCCAAAATAGAATAGGCTAAATTTTAAAAAGGGTTTTTTAAAGTATCCTTGTGTTACTCCTGGAAATGTTGATGTTGAGTGAGGATTCCCAAAACATCAAAATCTTATGATAAAGGACCCGTTAAATTAAAGGGATAGCTAGACCCCTTACCTTAGTGATATTTTAGTAAAATTGTTTGATAGAACACTAAAAACACTAAAAATTTTTTAAGGCCCCCCTTTCTTTTCCAGGGCGCTTCATAGGTAAAAAGAATAGATGTTTTTTTGGGGTTTACTTTTTTTTAGTGTTCTTTAAACAATTTTTTTCTCAGTATTTTAAAAGTAAGTGTGCGGATTTTTCCCTCCCAATTTAAAACCCTGGTTTGCTTTTGTGCTCTATTCCCAAAAAACTTTTATTTTATAAAAAATTTTAGATTTATTCAAATCCCCTTTTTTTTTTACAAAAATTTTTTGTTTACTTTGGCGTTTTTTTAAAAATAACCCTACTTATTTGGCCCAGTTTGTTTTCAAAATTTTTTACCTTATATTTTCATCATAAACATGGGGAAAAATGAAAAAAAAAAAAAATAACAAAAATAATTTAAGGTGGGCAAATTTAAAACCCAAATTTGAATTTACTGTTGAACAAACCTGATAAATTTCCGATGCAAAAATTGGGGGTCCTATTTGAATAAAAAAAATTTTTAAACACTTTTTTTATTAAAAAAAAATTTTTTTTTTTTCAGAAGTTTAAAATGCCATAATTTAGTTTTTTTTCCCAATAAAAAAAAAATTAAAAAAACATTTTAAAAATATAATGCGGCAAACACAATTTCACTCAAAAAACAAAAAAAATAAAAACCCCCCAAGATTATAGAGAAAAAGAGATTGTATTTTTAAAAAGCAGTGTGATTTTTTGGGAAAATTTTTCCCTTAAAAAAACTTTTAAATGCCAGTAATTTTAAAGAGTAGTGTGTTTAGATAAGTGTGCTTGGAAATAGGATAGGGTTTTGTTTTTTTAAATTTTGAAAAAAAGTATTTTAACCCCCCCTTTTTTAAAAAAATTTAACTTTTTGCTGCAGGTATTTATAAAGCAAATGCGAAAAAAAAAAGTCCCTTGGAGAAGATGTTTGAAATGAGATGAAAAAGGGCCTAGTGTTTTTAAAGGGGTTTTTTGAACAAAAAAGGTTTCAAATAGCTCCCCTAAACCCCTGGGGATCTCAAATGGATTATTCCACCTAATGTGTTTTTTGTGCTATAAAAGTAAAGAGTTGAAATTTCAAACTTTGTAGGGCCCCTAACCCCCTTGGGTTTAGTTGGGTTTAAAAATTTCCCCAATAATTTTCTATTTTTACCACAATCCCACTTTGAGCATCATTTTATTGATAAAACCCTAAAAATAGGATTATGAATTTTTTTTTCTTTCATTTCCTGTTTTGGTTTTTTCTCTTTTTTTTTTTTTTCCAACTTCTTGCTAGTGGACCCAGTGCCCTCTAAGTTTTTCCCCATTTTTTCCCAAATTCCCAATCGTCATCCCCTTTTTTTCATCCAACAGTTTTTTTTTATTGCTGGGGTTTGATGTCCTGTAAAAATGGGGTTTTAAAAAAAAAGTGTTGGGAAACCCAAAAATTTTTCCCCGGAAAGCTGCCCCCCCCAATCACTTTATTTATTTGTTCCCTAAAAAAAAAAAATTCCTATGTCAAAAAATTATCATGAGATTTTCAGCTGGTCTTCTCCCCTGCTGGTTGTTTAATTTTTTTTTTAACAAATGGGTTTTGGTTTTTTAGATTGTGCACCAAATTACAGACATACTTGTATGTATTGCTGTTGCTTTCCCCTGGTGGAATACCCAGGTTTTTTCAGTTAGTTTTTAATAAGTTTAACTCGTCTTTTGGTGCAAATATTTGCAGTGGCTCTTAAACCCAACAGATTTTGTTATTGGTTTAGGGTTGATCCCAAAATAGTTAACTTTTTTCCCCTTTCGCCATTTTTTAGGAGAAAAAGTTTGTAGCCTTAATGTGTTTTTTTTGGGTTTTTTTTAAAATGGTTCTTGCCCATTTTTGCCCAAAAATTTTTTTTTTTTTGGTAAAAAAAAAGGACTTTTCCTATCAGAGTTTTGTATCAAATTGTAACAATATGCTTTAGTACTTTAAAACTAAAATTCACTTTTTTTCAGTGTAGGTAGTTCCTAAAGATGTGGGAAAAAATTCTAAATTTTCAAAAAAAAAAACTTAAAATAATTTGAGTTTATATTCCTTATTGTTTTGTGCTGTGGGTGAAAATGATCGCTTTTTCCTTTATCGTTAAAGTGTCAGAGCCGATGTGATTTACCCTACCCGATTTGCGCTTTTTCTTGGTTTTCTGTTTTAGAATTAAAAATTTATATTTCATTTGAAAAAAAAATTCCTTTCCCGTATTTTTTTTCAAAGTTAGCAAATTATAATCCCCTTTCCCAAAAATTTTTTAAAAAAGTTTTATTTTTAGTATACAAAATTGGTTAGATTTTTGAGGGTAATCCCTAATGGGTCATTGCCCCCAAAAAAAAGGTTTAAAAAAAAGTAACAATTTCCCTTTTTCAGCAAAAAAAGTTACAAAAAGTAATTTTATGAATGTGCAAAATGTATTTGGTTTAAAAATTTGTTTGATTTTTTTAAAATTTTAAATTGTTACTGAAATCTTTCCAGCAAAAAATGTACAATATAAATGTTACAAAAAATCCCCTGTTATTTTCCCCCAACCCAAAATTTTTGTGCAGTTTAAAAGTACCCTGTGCCCTTTAAAAAATCTCTAATAAAAAATTTATCTAAAAATTTTAAATTTTTTTTTAAAAGGGTTTTTAAAAATTTGTTTGTTCAAATAAAATTTTTTTAAAAATTTTTTGACTTGATAATTTAAATCAAAAAATTTGGGGGAAAAAAAATTAAAAGTTTAGGTCTTGTAAAAATTTTATATGTGCCCCAAAAAATTTAAAATATTTCTAATAACAAATCATGAAAAGGGAAGTAAATGCTTTAGTAATTATTTATTATATTGGGAGAAAAAAGTGAACTTCCCCCCCCCCCCAAAAAAGGGCCCTTTATAAACTATTATAAATTATAATACAAACCCCTTTGGGTAATTTCTAACAAATGGTAATTTTTTAGGACTGAAGATGTTTATTTAATATTTACCCCCGCCAAAAAACCTTAAATTTTGACAAAGGGGGCATTAAAAAGGGTTTAAAAACTTTAAGATAGGGCCCCAAAAATTTAAATTTTAAAGTACTAGGATATGATTGATTCAATAATTTATTTGAAATTTGGGGGGTTTAAAATTTTCTTTGATTCAAATCAACAAAACCCGTTCGCGTTGGGCTGTTTTTTTGTCGTTGATTTTATACTATATGGCTATCTAAACCCAAGGGAACATGAAAAGTGTGTGTTCGTAAAAAATACAGGAAAGGGGAGGATTAGTTCCTTCCCGCGCTGTGTTCACCTGTTTTAATTGTTGCCCGGAAATTCAAAAAGGATAATGGCCCCGGAATTTCTTGGAAATATTTTTAAATGGAAATGGAAAAAAGGGGCGGCTAGTATGTGACCCCTTTTAAGAAAAATTTGGCATTGAGGGAGGTGAGTCCATTAATTTAAAATTTAAAAAAATATCGAAAATCTTGACGGGTTTTTGAGAAATTTAAATTTTAAAATTTCCATTTTTTTTAAAAACTTAAAAAACAACAGTTTTTCTAACACTCAATTTTTTTAAAATTTAAACCCAGGCTTTTTAAAGGGTTTGCAAATTGTCATTTTAAAAATTAAATTTATTTTAAAAAGGTTTTTTGGCAAGTGTTATTAAAATCCTTTTTTTAAACTATTTAAGGGTGACATTTTAAAAACTTTTTCCCTTTTCCCCTTTGAGTTTTTAAAAACCTTAGTCTTTTTTTGTTCAAGGTTGAGGGGTTTTGTCCCCTTAAAAAAAAGGACAGAGGAAAAATTTTCGTTACCCTTTGAAAAAGAGGTTTGGTTAAATTGTAAAATTAAAAAGCACATTTTTAAAAAAAACCGTATTAGTTGTTCGGGTTCCATCACTCTCTCGAAATTTTAGATAGACGGGGTTTTGCTTTCAGGGTTTTGGGATCATCCTGCAAACTTGGGTAAAATTTTTTAAAAACTCCCCTACATTAGTGAAAAATAGAAAATTTGGGCATATAACCCTAACAGGAAAACCCAAGGGGAATAAAACTCTGTTTTCGGTGAGAATTTGAAATTTTATACTATATCACAAAATTCAAAATTTTAAAATTTTAAAAAGAAAAATTAAAAGGTTTTTTGGGGGCCCAAATTTGAAATTGATATAAAAAAACTATCCCCAAAAAATAGGCCTTTTTGCCAGTTTCCCAAATGGGGGGGGGGGGGGGGGGAAATTGGGGGGGGAAAGGGCCCAAAGGTTTTTTGGGGGGAAGTTTAATTTTTAAAAAAATTAAAATTTAAAAGTATAGTCTATCGAGGGGCAAAATTTTTATTTAAGGGTTAATAAAATTTTAAATTTTTAAAAGTTAACAAAAACCCGTCTTTTTTAAAAAAAGACAAACCCCCTAAAAACCCCGTCACTTTTTTATACAATTCCCTAGTCAACACAATGAGAAACCCCCTTAAATAACAAAAACCCCCACATGTAATTGAGGGTTATTTACCCCTTAAATATATTTGCAAAAAAAAACATATTTTTTTAACCCAAAAATAATGTTGAAAAGGTTTTTTTAAAAAATTATGAAAAAAATACCTTTACCCCTCAAAACTCAATTTGTTTTGATCAAAAAAATTTTATTAATTTTTAAATTTTAATTATTTGGTATAAACCCAATTCCTTTTTGGGGATCATAAAAAATATTATTTAAAATTTAAAAAAAATTTTTTTTTGGAGTTCAAAAGCACTTTTTTGTGTTTTTGTTTGATAGGGGAAAACATTTGAGCAAAGGGGGCACAGGGTTTCATTTGGGGAAATGTTTTTGTTATTCTGCGGACAAAAAAGTGGCTTAAAATTTTTTTTAAAATACTTTATTTAAATTATTTTTTATTGTTTATTGAATGGGGTGGAAAGGTTTTAAATTGGAAAATAAAATTTTTAAAAACCCCAAAAAAAAAAATATTTAAAAAAAAAGTAAAAAAATGATTTTTAAAAAATTTTCCCGTCTATTCCCGTTAGAAATTATTTCCCGGGTCAAAAAAGTTCTTTTGTCAAAATGTCAAATCCTGCATGTTCCTGAAATATAAAAGTATGCCTGTTATTTGATTTTTTTTTAAACTTTTTTTAAAAATTTTTTTTTAAATGGTTTTTTTAAAAAAATTGTTTTGAAATTTTAATTGGGATTGATTATGGTGGTTCAATTTAACCCCACGTGAAATAATTTTAAAAAAGTATATGTGGCATGCATGTGTGTATCCCGGAAAAAACCAAATGAGCTAAGTGCCATTTTAATTTAAAAATTTTTATCTTACCCCTAAAGGATCTATGTGCCAGCGCCAAATTTTAGTTTTTTTAACTTGTGCCTTCTCTATCTGGTTGTTAATGTGGGGGAAATGAAGTGGGCCCCTAGTTGTTGCCCAAAAACAAATGGGGGGTTTTTAAAAAGCTATGTGGCCCCTTAAAAAATGAAAGTAAAAAGTTTGGACCCCGATATTTCCCTTTAAAAGGGGAGATTGACATGGAAATTTCCCAAGAGAAAAGTAGGGGGTTGCTTTTTTTCTTTTTTGGGCCCTGTACCGTGTAATTATCTTCAAAAAATGTTTTCATTACCAAAAATAAGTCTCAAAAAATTTTCTGTCTCGTCAGTTTATGGGATTTGTTTGCGACATAGTGATGGAACAATGTGTGTTTGGCATGGGGAAAGGGCTGGGGTCAAGATGGTTCTTGTTTATTTTAATAATCCTTGTTGTAAGGAGTGATAACTGTTTTGGGGATCAAAAATAGGATAAAGGTATTTTTCCCCCCCTACTTTCCCAATGGGGTTTTTTCAACAAAAAAGAAATACATTTCTTGTATTGGGGCCCCCACTTTGTTGTTTTTTGTTTGGGGACTTTTTCTTTTAAATTTAGAAAAGGGGGGGAAAATTTTTAAAGTGGATGTGGGAAATTTTTTTTTTTAAAAAAAACCCCCAAAAATCTTATATTTTTTGGGAAAGGCCGGGAAAATTCCCAGACTTTGAAAAAGTGGACTCAACTCTTTTCAGTCAAACCCCCCTTTCAAAGGCTGTTTTTTGGGCCAAAAAAAAAAACCCGGAATCCCTCCAAATTTTTAAAATTTCCCTTTAAGGAAATTTGATGAAAGGAAGGTTAGTGGAATTTTTGTACAAAAAAAATGCCTTACTAAGTTCCCTTTGGGGTTTTTCCCCTTAATTTGCCTCTCCCCCAAAAAGGGATGAAAAAAGATCCCCTTTAAAATGATACCCTTAAATTGGAAGAAAAAAAAGGTTTTAAGGGGGGTGAAATAAAAAAAGGGTTGTATTTTTGGGGTTTAAAAATAAATTTTTGGGTTTTTTCAAGTTGATTTTTTAACTTTTGAAATCTCTCTTTACAAAAAATTTAAAGAAAAATGTTTTTGTTTATTTTCAAAAAAACCCTTTTTAAATGAAAGTGTTTTGTAAGGGTTATGAGTAAATTAGATGTTGACCTTGTCCTTTGGTAAACAATTTAAACCAAATTTTTTAAGTCAAAAAAATCCCATCCTAAATTAGAATTGGGGGGAGTTTTTTTACAGCTGAAAAAAAATAATTTTTGGCAATTAAATAAAACTAGGGTTTTAGGCTACTTTAAAAATAGCATCAAAAATTTAAAACAAAAAAACCCAAAACTTTATTTTACTCCGTGGGTTTTAAAACAATGAACAAAATTTGGGTTTTAAATTTTAAAAATTTGAGAGTAAGATTAAAAAAGGGCCTAAATGACAAAAATTTTGGGGTTCAAAATTTGCAAAAAACGCAGGGAAAAGGGAAAAAAAAAAAAAAATTTTTTTAAATTTTTAGGGTGCTCAGTAAAAAGGGGTAAAAACCCTGATGGAAGTTATCTTTGGGCAATCGTTTATTCTTTTCTTGGCCCCCAATATTTATATTCTTGCTTAAAAAAAAAAATATTTCCCCTGTATTTTATTTTACTCTTTAAAAAAATCTTTTTATTATATTTACTTTTTATTTTTTTTTTTACTTTTAAATTTTTTTATTCAATAAAAAATAAAAGGTTTCTTGCAGTATTAGTTTTTATTGGGTTTTTTGTATTGCTTTTAAAAATTAGTTTGACATTGTTTCTAAAGTTTGGTGAAAGGGTTTTTCAAAAGTTACTTTAATTTTGTGTTTAAAAACCCCGTTCCCCAAAACTTTTTTCTGGAAAATATGTTATTGTTTTTTTGGGGTAATAGTTGCTGTATTATGTTTTGGGTTTTGGGGTTTTGGGGGACTTTTTAAATTACAAAAAGAAAATTTTTTTATATAATTTTGTAAAATAATAGGCTACCAAGAAGAAAAAAAGATTTACAAATTCGCTGGAAGCCAATTATTAAAGGCCCGCTTACAAAGGGGACATTGTTACTGACTTAAAGGAGGTGGTTAAAAAGAACGGAATCCCAGAGCATAAAATTTGTTGCTTTGGTACGTAATACCCCAACCCATGTTAAAAAATAATGTGTGTGGTTTAAACCCGTTTGCAATAAGATAGTCGCCCCAACCCCCTGTATGTTAGTAATCAAAAAAATTTCCTTTTTTTTTATTCTTTGGTTTCTATGACTTATCATTTACAAAAATCTCTGGTCTGTTTGCCCCCAATTATTGCTACCCGGAAAAACCCAAATTTCATTGATTTTTGTTTTTTTAATTTGAAAGGTTTGTTTATGGATATTCTATTGACAGCTTGCACATGAGACAAAAAAGAGAGTTTAAAATTTTGTTAGCAAATACCTGAGGGGGAAAGGGAATTTGGGTGTAAAGAATGGGGAAGGTAGTTTATATTTAAACCGATGACAGTACCCCCAAAATTTGCTTTATTTTATGATTTATGGCCCTTTTCAAAAAATTTTTTCCCTTAAAAATATTTTGCTTAAATTTTAAAAATTATAAAAATTTAATAACTTTTTAAAATATTTATTTTTTCACTTATCACTTTTTTTGTTAAAAGGGGGGAGAACATATAGGGCTTTTACAATGAAAAAAAAACACGTTCCCTTTTTTTCTTTTGCTAAAAAATGGCCCAAAAGGGAAATGGTTGCCTTTTTTAAAATATGTTATCCCTTTTGACTTGTTCTATCTATGGTCCTTCATTCTTTTTAAATTTTCTTTTTTCCCTTTTGTGTTTTTTTTTTTTTTCCCTTTTTAGGAAGTTGTGCTGCCGTTTCAAAATCCCCCCGATTGTTAATGTGAATGAAATTAGTCGGGGGATTTGGGCGGGAAGCGCCAAATTTTTTTAAGAGGCAAACCATTTTCTTTGTCCATTGGCGGGAAATTTTTAAATTTTTAAAACTGTGTTCTTATTTTCTTGAAAAAGCTTATTGGTTTGCCCCCCTTTTATATGTTTCTATCAACCTTTTATCCCCTTTTCCCAAAAATAAAAAAATTTGCCTTAAAAGGGGAGAGGGGTTTTTCCCTTATGATATATTTGTTTGTTTAAGTATTTTTTAATGATAACTATAATAATAGTTAGCTTTGTTATGGAAAAGTTTTTTAAACAAGTCAAAAAATTTTTATAGTCCAGTAAAATTTTGGCTTTGGGGTTTGCTTTTCCGAATAAAAAGGGAACCTTTTGGAATCATTTCTTTTAAATGTCTTAAAAATCTAAAAGGAAAAAAAAAAAAAGTCCTGTTGTGGTTTCCCCCCAATTTTGGGGGGGAAGTCGGCCAATTGAATTTTTTGCATGCGTTTTTTTTTTCCCCGGGTTTTTCCCCAAAAATTGTATTTGTCTTTTTTTAATTTTTTGTTTTTTTTTTTTTTCTTATTATTTCCCAAAAAAAAATCTTGGATTTTTTTTTTCCTGGGGGGCCCAAACCCATTTTTTCAAAAAATTTCAGGAGGAAACAAAAATGTGTTTGTTAAACTTTTTTTAAAGGAATGTAAAGTTTTACGGCAAATTGAAAAAAATGTTCAAAAAAAATTTTTGCTAAAAATTGGGAGTTTTAAAAGGGTTTTGGATATCCTTTTGCCAAAAGTGAGGACCCTGGAAAAAGTTAAAAGGATATTGGTATGTAGGTTTTGGGAAGTTTTCTTTTTGCTACTTTAAATAGATCCAATTTTTTAATCAAATTTCAAAATTTTTTATTTTTTTAACCCTTTTCTTTGTAAAAGTGTTAATTAATAAAAAATGGGGTTGGGAAGGGGAAAATTAATCCCCTTTTTTATAACTTATGTTTGAATGCATTTAAATGATTTAAATCATTTTTTTAAATTATTGTTTTTCGCACAATGCGTTTTTATTTTAAACCTTTGAAACTATATTGTTTCCCCAAATTTTTTTAAATTTTTTATGTAAGTATTAAAAAAATATACTTTACAATCTGTCATTGGCGGTTTGGGATCACAAAGAAATGCTTTCTTGTAATGCTGTAAGTTACTTGTTATTTACTACAATACTTTTTTTTGTTTTTGTTTGTCCCTTTATGATTTGAATCACCAAACCACCAAATTTCGGAGTTTTCTTTACTCTTTTTCCCGATGCCTTTTGTGCCATTCCTCGCTTTATTTCCCCAATAGCCCCATGTGCCCCCAAGCCGAACCAATATATGAGGGAGGGGGTTCTTGGCCCAGCAGAAAAACCTTTTGGGGTGATTGGACGTGGCCATTAAAAGTAATGGCTTTTCTGGTCCCCCCCAAACCGTGTCTTGTATAAAACCAAAGGGTAGTAAAAGGCCCCGGTTTGGGGGATCGGATGCAAGGGTTTTTTGCAGTGGGGGTAGCCCTGCCAAAGGTATCCCAACCCCCAGGTCGAGTTTTCCCTGGGATACCCCTACCTCAATCCCCTTTTTATTGCACGTTTCCCATGAGTGCTCTTTGGGGCATTGTACACTTATCGTGGAACCCTCTGTGCAGATGATTCCGAAAAAATTTTAAAAATTATTCTTAAAAACCCCGGTCGCCTTTGCTGGTTTCCCTGGTCACGCCGGTCTTTCAGGAAATGAATGGCTGCCCCAGGGGCCAAGGAGGCACCCGCCTGTTGAGGCGATCTGGGGTGTCATGTTTTTAGACCTTAAGGGTTATGTTCGGGTGGGGTCTTACGCACCTGGCAGAGCAGTGGGTCTGCCCCCTGTCCAAAAACGTGGGCCCATAGGGAGGTGTGTCGCGAGGGTCTTCTAACGAAGTTAGAAGAGGGGGTATGTGAGAGACCCCGGTGGGATACTTCATTGACCCATAGTTTTTTACTGAGAGGGGATCACCTCCGTGTGTGAACTTTGCGATGCCCCCCTTGTGTACCACATTTTGGTGGAGTGCGCAGGTATCCCCCTTTCGCGGGCCCCTTTTTTTTAAAGGTGCCCTTTTTTTTATTAGCGACAGCGTGAAGGGTTTTTTGTTTACTCATTTTCGCCAGGCGAATCTTTTTAATGCCATTTGAGTCACTTTTAAAAAGTGGCTCATCTGGATTTTATCTCATATATAGACCTTTTTAACATTTAGTATACTTTAATGTGTTTGTTTTGTCGTTTTATCCATTTTAACAAACTTTAATAAATAAATTTTTTTAACATGTTAGTTTTGTCTTTTTTAACTAATTATTGTTTTAATATGTTTTTTTTTTTTTATTAGGGGTGATACACCTGTGGTTTTTTTAAACAGGTTTTTCACTCAATTGTACTTTGAGCCCATTTGAGTACTTTCCCATGGAGTGCCTCAAATGATTTTTTTTTTCTCATATTGAGAACCATTCCTTTTATATTGTATTTTTATATTGTTCTTCACCTTTTTTTTATAAACAGGTGAATATTCTGTCTCTCTCCCATGGAGATTTTACTATGTACCTTTTATAATGCTAAGGCCCTAATGACCTCATTGTGTCGTGGGCCTCTAAACACAAATAATAATAATAATAATTCTTCTGGTGCCTGCAGAAGTGAGGTGGAATGGTTGAAAGATTGCATTGACAAGGGGAAGACACTTTGTATGACTTAACTTTCATATCTCGTTCCATGAAAAACCCTTCCATTTTGAACGTGGGTAGTGTTAAGGGATGTTCCAAAAAATCCACAACACATCTAGTCGAGAGGCTGCATCCACACAGTCTGGTTTTGTGAAAATCTCATCACATCTTTACACATGAGAAGAGAGTATCTGGTTTTGATGGTCATTAATAAAATGTTACTTTTTTAAATCCAAAAAGGTCAAATCTCCTGCTTCCTTGGAATTGACTTGTTTTTATGAAAGCTTTTTTTTGATGGTTTCAACTTTATGGCACCCATTGCTTGAAATGTGTGGCACCCATCAATAGGGGTTGTGTAATGGTCTGCATGATCATACAAATTTTATGTAAGTTAGGGGTCTTGGGGTTTTTTTTCATTCGAGCTGAACTCTAGTTAGTATTTCTAAAAGCTCCCGAGTTTGGTTCGAGTTCGAAAATATTCATAATTTTATTTTAAAAATGTTAAAAAGAATATATTAAAACACACGTTTTTAAAATATAAAAGACACTCATTTTTATAAGTATAAAACTTTTAGATGGAAATAAAGTTAATAAATGGAAATATCGATTTTAAATTGGAAGAAACATTTTAAAAAAAAAATTTTTAAAACAATAGCAACACTAAAAAAAATGGGGCCTAATAAAAATATTATTTAAAATGGTTTCAACACTCATGTTTTTAAGGACTTTAAAAATTACACTAAAAAATTAAATAAAACAAATTTAAATAAAATAATAATTGCATGATGGTTTGGGAAAAATGTAAAACAAGACATGAAAGAAACACTGTACAATGATGTGGGAAATAAGTGATAGTGAAAAACAAACCAACCCGAAAGGATAGTTTGGTTTTGGCCAGATAGGAACAAACACCTTCTCCTTCATGTTTTTTTAAAAATTTTACACCTCCCCCTTTTTTAAATTTCCACAGTTGCACATTAGTTTTAAAATTTTTTGGAATATTACCCTTTTCATTAATGGCTCTTTCATGTGAAAAATACATATTTCCCGAAAATTTAAAAAAATTTTGCAACTGGAAAATTTTAAGAAGGGCGAAGTGTAAAAAATGTAAAAAAAAGAAAATAGAGAAGTTGTTTGTTTATATCTAGGCCAACCAAAATATCCTTTTTGGTTGGGTTCCTTCACCTCAATCTACAGTATGTAAATGTGTATCTACACTGTCTTGATTTTAAAAAATTAATACAGTTGATATTTTAATAAGCTAATATTTCCCCAAAATATGCTTTTGTAACTTAATTTAAATCCCCCCTTTCCCCCCCCTTTTTTCCCCCTTGCGGTCTTTTTCCACCCCTTATTCCCAGGGCCCTTTACCTTCTCATTCTTGTTTCCCCTCCCGTAACCCCCCCCCCCTCTTTCCGGGATAACTTTATTTCAAATATTGTTTTCCCTCTGCCCAGCAAAACCTACTCCTAAACAAACTTTATTCCCCTTTCCAAATTTTTCCTAGTTTTTTCCTTACTTTTCACAGCCCTATTTTTCCCGGCGGCTTATGAGACAGGGGGTAAAAAGGGCGCCCTGTATAAAATTTCCCACACTTTTCCTCTCCATCACATGTCTCTTACAAAACTATAGAACAACTCCCCCGGGTTTGTCCGTCCTTCTTTTTCCCTTTTATTTCCCACCCTTCACCTAAATCACGTTTTCCAAAAGTTATTCACACTTTCCCAATTTTTCGGGCTTTTATTCCATCCAACCTTTCCCCTTTATTGGGCCCTTACTCTTTTCCCTTGTCAATACTATCATTTCCCCAAAAATTTTTTCTATACTAAATACATTCCAAAATTTCTTTACCAATCCCCAATAAAAAAAAGGGGGGTAAAAAATATTAATTTTTAGAATTTTAAATTATTTTTTTTAATATAAATCCCAATGTAAAAACCCTTTGGGGTTTTTTCCCCCAGCTGAGGGTTTTGTGGGGGAAAGGGCCCCATTTTGAAGGGGTTTTAAAAGGGAAAGGGGCACTCTGTCAAAGGCAAAATGATTTTCCCTTTTAGCCCAAATGAAAAAGTTTTTTTGAATGGTTTTCCAAAAGGGCTTGAAAAAAGGTAACATTTTTACATCTAAAAAATTTCTGACAATTTTTTTAAAAACCAAAATATGTTCATTCTTTTTTGGCCCAATTGTTTATTTTGCAAATTTTTTTTTCAAAAACCCAGACGTCGGGGGAAGAGGGAAGATTAAATAAAAAATTTACCCAAAAGGTTTTTTTATTAAGGGTAAATGTTATTTTTATTTTGTAAATTTGGTAAATCTCGCTGAAAAAAAGATACACTTAAAAAAATATTTTTTTTTTAAGTAAAGAGCACCAAATTTAAAAAAAACCATCCACTTCACTTAATTCATGACAACCCACCTCAAAGAGGGTGGGTTGGCTAACCGTGGTTTCCTTTTTGAGCCAGACGGAGAAAGATCAAATTTTTTTAAACCCTGGGCGGGTGAACTGGTAGGGGTTTTATAAAGGGTTTTTGTCCACTATCCCTCCACGCAAATTGATTTTCACTTTTTTAAATTTAAAAAACCTTTCCCAAAAACCTACCCATTAGCGAAAATTAGTGCTTAAGGAACCCCAAAACGGGTGGTAAAAAATTTTGCGGTGCTAAAATAAATAAATAAAAATTTCAAATGACATAAACCAAAAATTTGGGGAAAAGGGCTTGAGCTTGAACAGTTAAACAAACAAACCATTTTAAAATTAAATTTTGGGGTTTTTTTACGCTCCCTCCCAAACAAACAAACATTGACCCTGTTTGGAAAAAATTTACAAAAATGTAAAAAGAGAACCGCGTTTTTATAGTAAAAAAAATTGGGATGATAACCTTGCCCTTTAAAAATTTTTTTTAAAAAATGATGGGTTCATCATCTTAAACTTTTTCCCCACCTTTTCCCCGGGCCTTTTAAAAATTAAAAATTTCTCCACCCTCCCTTTTAAATTTTCCCCTTTTCCCTTTCTCGTGAAATCTCTGATTATTTTCCTCCTCCCCGTTTGGGGCACGGGCCCAAACACTTTTTCTTTCCCAAACTCTTTTTTTGGTTTTTTCCCCTTTCAGTCTCTTTCCTACAAAAACTTTCATATCCTTTAAATTTTCAATCGTAACCCCTCTGCCCTTTTCCATCCCATTCCCATTTCCAAAAAAACCTTTCTCATCCTACCTTCCTCTACTATCTCATGTCCCCCCCGTATCCTAATCATATATTTTAAACTCTATATTCTTAATTTCCCTTCCTCTTTTGGTAAACAGCAAAGCTTTCCCTCAAAGACTTCTTTCCCCCTGGCCTTCATTTTTTTTTCTCTTTTACCCAAAAAGCCCCAAAGTTTCCCCCATAAAATGTAACTTTTGGTATGAAGAAATGCCTATACAACACCCCTTACCTTTAGGGGCCCCATCTATTTTCCCTAGTGGGTTTTTTTACACCCTGAAATTAAAACCTTTTCCCTGCTGCCCTGGGTTTCACTCATTTTCCCCCTGTGCCCCCCTTTTCCCTCATTCACACAAACCCCAAAATATTTCACACTTTTTGGCTTCTTTCAAATTTTCCCCATTTCAGTTTTTCCCCCCCTTTCTTTGGCCTTGTTCTCTGCCTTGTATCACCTTTCATTTCTTTACTTTTCCTGTACTACCTCTTCCCCTTTTCCCCCCCAATATCGTAAAAGTCATCTCCCAAACATCTTTGGCTTTCATTTTCCCTCCTCGCCAAATTTGCCTGCCACTCTATCCTTTTTATTTTTCCATCCCCAAATACAAATACAAGATAAGGGGTTTCCACTTCCCGCTTAAACCCCCTCTTTTAATCAAAACCCAAATCTTTTCCACCCTCTTTCGGTATTTACCCCAACCCCCGTTTTTTTTTCACACAAAATTTTAAATCCCCTTTTTACCCCCACACTTTTTTCTACTCCGCCCCCCCCATTGCTAGAAAAACTTTCTTTTAAACCCACACTACCCAAAAGCTTTTTCTACATTTTAAAATTCTTTAACCTGACCCCTTTCCCCCCAAACAAATACCCTCTTTCCACCACTGCCCTTATTCTAAATTTTAAATCTATTGTAAACCCCTTTTCCCTCTCGGGAAACTCATGTTGTCCCCCTTTTCCCCAAATCCCCCCTTCAGGTTTTTTCCTTTCCCCTTACCAAATCCTTTCAAAACATTTTTTACTTTGACACATCAGTTTTAAGCCTTTAAATTTTTCACATCTTTTTCTACCCCGGGGTTTTTTGAATTTTGGGTAATAAATACCTTTTTTCCAACCCTCTGGCACTTTCTTCTCCATCCCCCCCGGGACCTCCACCACTGAAAACCAAAATTCCTCCTGTGGTTTTATCTTTTTCCACTGTGGGTTTGTCCCCCCTCCTGATTCTTTTCCCTTCTTCTTTCTTCCATTCAAATTCTTCCCCGCTCGGGGGATTCATCACTCTCAAAAAAAACTTTTCCACAGCTTTTTTCCCCTTCTCACCCCCTTCCACTATAAATTCATATTGGGAAACTTTTTCCCCCCTTTTGGGGTTAGGTAAATACAATATTTTTCAAAAAGGGTTAGGTTTTTAAAAATGTACACAAAAAAGCAACAAAACCCACATTGGGGGACTAGGCCCGTCATGAATTTATTTTTCAGTTGTTAAAAAGGTCACTTGATTAAAATTCCTCAATTTTCCCTTCCTTCCATCATTTTTCCCCCTTATTTTTTTAAAGTCCTTTCCTTATAGGGATGGGGCGGCCCTTCAAAAAGGTTTCGATTGGGACAAGAAAAAAAACTCTTAAATTTTCCCCCAAAAAAATGTTAAAAAAATTTCCAAAACATTTGTTTAAAAGGAAAAAAAGCTTATAATTTGCCCTAAAAATTTTAAAAAACCCCAAACTGAAAAGTTATATTTTTATTTAATACCTTAAAAAAGGGTGTTTAACTGGGCCCAAAAGTCACAAAAAAAACCCCCACAATTTGAAAAAAAATTTTCCAGGGAAAAAAGTCACGAATTTTTAAAAAATTTTTGGTCAAAAAAATTTCCACAAAAAATATTTTTATTTTGAATTTTCCCGCAAGTAACAACGCAAAAAAGCTTCAAAGTTTAGCGCTACCCCCCACCACACGAAATTTGGCCGCCACCGGGATTGGGAAAAGTTCCCTTTAAATTTTTTGGGGTCTGGATTCCAAGGGACAAGGTTAATTTCCCGCCACCTTGTTTTTAAAATTTTTAAAATTGGTGTATTTAACTTGTTTCGTGGGGGTGGGATTGCATTATGCCTTTTTGTTTTTTCTACAAAAAAGGGTTTTTTTTGGGGATAAAATTGGGAAATTTAAAAAGGTTTTTGGTAGACTTTAAGAGAAAATCCCAAAGGACATTTTCTACACAAACCGTGCGGTCTTTTTTTTTTTTTGGGGATCTGGATAAAGTTGTCGGTGGCAATTAACAATTTGTTACATTTTTAAATTGATCCGACTGCAATTTAAAGGGCGGTGAAAAAATTTATTTTATAATTTAAAAATTAAACCCGTTGGCATCAAATAGCAATCGTTTTCGCTTTTAAAATTTAGGGCGTTTTTTTTTAAAATAATAACTATTATTGTTAAAAATTTAAATCCTTGACTAATTTAATTCATTTAAATTTTTAAAGCCTTCATTAAAAAAACAGTTAAAAATTTCCCAAATTTTTAAAAATTAATCTTTCCTTTTGTCTTACGGGTACTTTTAATTTATTAGGCCTAAATTATTTTTTAAAATCGTTTTTTTGCGAAAAAAAATCAAAAATTTTTTTTTTTTCGGGGAGGGGGGGGGAGAAATTCAAAAATTTTTTTGTGTGAATTTTTAAGGCTAATCTTTTTTAAAAGTCGGGTTAAATGTTCGTTCAAAAGTTTTGGTGACTGAAAAAGAAAATAAATATAAAAAGGGGGGCCCCGCCCTGTAAAAAAATAAACCCGTTTTATGGTTTAATTGTATTTTTTGAAAATCAAAAATTTGATATAAGCCCAATGGGTAGAATGGAGAAAAAATTAAAGGGGAAAAAGGTTTAAGAACATTTGGAACAACCTCTGCCCCTACCCAAGGTAAGAAAAAAACGCCAGCATTTTATCTTTTAAAAAAGTTGGATGTAAACGCCAGAAAGGGAAAAAAGAATTTTTCCCCTTCCCCAAAGGGGGGCCTATTTATGAAAATGAGGGTATACTTGGTTGCTTTCTTCGTCTACTTTGTGGTTTTCATCCCCTTTCACCCTCTTTGGGGGCCCTTTTAAAGTACTTTTTTGTTTAAATAAATGATCCCCTTAAAAAGGCGAAATTCTGGGGGTCCATGAATAAGGTTATGACTCTATTTGAAAAAAGGTTCTTTGTTTTTTTCCAGTGATTTTTTCCCCCAAATCATTTTCCTGCCCAGTGTAATGCACAAAAGTTCAAAATGCAAAAAAGAAAAAATTTGGGCTATTTAAAAAAACCCTTTTGGTTTTGGCCCTTTCTTCCAAAAAAAAACCCTCTCGGCGGAGTTAAAGAAGACTGAAAATTTTTTGCATTTTTTCATTTGGGATAAAGCTCAATGGGAATTTGGGCCCAAAAAGGAAAAAATTTGGACATCTTTGTCCTTTAAATTGGAACTCAATTTTAAAAATGGGGTTTTTTCAACCCATATTTTGAACTCTGGGGTTTTTTGGGCTTTTATCAGCTACCCCCTTTGATCCCTTTTTACTCAGAATGCCCAATTGGACTCCCCCTTTAAAAAGACTTTTAAAAAATTGCAGTTGATGGACCCCAATGTAAATTTAAAAATTCCTTAAGGATTTCATTCAAATGAATGGGGAAAAAAAATTTAAAAAAAAACCCGAAGACAAGAAACCTATTAAATTTTTGGCACATGTCTCTTCATACAGTTCAGGGGGTTATAAGACAGCTCATTTTAATTTTTGATATTGAAAAGGGTTCATAATTTTTTCCCCGTTGGGTTGTTTATCTGTTTAAAAAATTTTCCATCTCGAAGTTTGATTACTCCTCTAAAGTGGATAAAGTCCTCTTTCCATTTAAAAAATTTTTTCCCAAATCAGATGGGTGGAAAACTAAAAAGTTTTGAAAGACCCTTGAAAAATGATTCCTCATCAAAAGGGAAATATGTGGCCCTTTTTTGTGTTTTCCCAAAACCCAAACCTGAAACAAAAAATTTTCGAGGGTTGTACGGACTTCCCCCTAAAAGAAACCTTTTTTGGGAAAGCAAAACCCCTTTTTTCTACAGTCAGTAGATAGAAAAGTGGAACCATATCTTAAAATATTTCAAAATGGAAAAATCCAATTTTGCCCTTTGTACATGCCAAAAATTTATTCGATGGGAAAGTAGCATTGTTTCCTCGCGCCTTAAGGGAAAGGTTATAAGAAATGTGAAAAACCAGGACGGCCCTTTGGGAAAATTTTGGGCAAAAAAGAAAATTAAATTTAGGGTTTTCGGACGTAACAAAAGGGGGTTTGGGGGGAAAATTTTAAATAAAAAAGTGAAAAAAATTAAAAGTACAACCTTTTGAAAAAAGCAAGGGCACCCTTTTTGGGAAAAAGTTTCAAAAACTGACTGGGCCTAGGTCCTCCCCTTACAAAGGTTTCATGGTGGAAAAATTTCTTCATGCCCTATCACCGCAGAAAGACTATTTGGGGGTTCCCTAAAATAAAAAAACGGGGTTAAAAATGGCACCCGAAAAACTCACTTCCAAAAAAAACCAAAATTGAAAACTTTGAAAGCTTTAACAAATAAGGGAAAAAAAACCTTGAAAACTTGGAGAAATCCTTTTCCCCCCTGAGGCCCGAAGTCATTTGGAAAATTTTAATGAAAAAAAAGGGCTAGAATTCCCTTTTTTCTTTCCCCATTTTTTATTTAAAGCAAAGGGGTTGCAAAGGGATTGCCGTCAATTTTTCACGATGAAAAATTTACATGTTTTTATGGAAACAGTGCCCGTCGAAAGAGGTTTTTTAGTAAACAGGAGTGTTTGGGGTTAAAAAATTAAGGAAAAACGTTTTCTAAAACTCCCCCAAAGCAGCATATAAATTTTTGGCGGTTCAATGGTTAGGTTGGGGATAAAAAATGTGGGAGTTTACAATGGGGTGCTTTAGCAAAACAAGGGGAGCAAATTCTAAAAAGGAAAGGGGAAACAATTGAAAATAAAGGAAGGGAAAAAAGAAAGTGAAGAAGCTTTAAAAGAAACAAAAAAAAACATTGAAAACCAGTAAAAAAACTCGTGCAAAAAAAAAGAAAAAATTCTCCAACAAAACTGAGGAAGAGGCTTCGGGTCTTCAAACTGAAATAGACTTGGAAAAAGAAAGGGCTGAGGCAGATTAAATCCTGGGAGCTGTGATTTTGGTATAAAATAATATTTTTTGACAAAAATTTGGAAAAAATACAATTTTTATGTTTGTGAGACTTCAGCTTTTGGAGATTTAAAAATCCCTTAAATTTCAAGTAAATTTTCTTGTTTGGTTTTGGGGTTTAGGGAATAGTTTTTACCCTTTTGTTTTTTATTGCAATATCTAGGCCCATGTAAAAAATAAAAAATGGGGGTTCGGGGGCGTTTAAAAACCCCAAAGGATTTTTTTTTTTTTTTTTTTTTTTTTTTTGCCCCAGCGTCTATACGCCCCCGGGAAAAAATTTTTTTGGTCAAAAAGGTCACCAAAAAAATCACCGAAAATTTTTTTTTTCCCCCAACTGAGTTTGAAAAACCCCGTTAAAAAATCCCCAAAAAAAATGGGGGGCCAAACCCCCCCAAACCCCACCACCACCGGCCAAAAAAATATTTTTTTTTAAATAGGGTTTTTTTGACACCTAGTCAAGAAAATTTTGCAGGATTGGTCCATTCCTTTCTTTTGGGAAAGTATTGGGAAGGGAAAAAAGGTTTTAATGCTGGCTCATCATTGTTCAAATTTTTTTAATCTCTTTTGTAAACCCGTCTTTATTTTTGGAGAAAAAGGAGAGGGGGTTTGAAATTTTGGTGAGCAAAACAATTGTGCACTTTTCTTTAACAGTTATTTGTGAGGTTTAGCAAACGGGAGACTTGAAAAGTTTTTGAGAAGGATAGAAATATATTCCATATGAGGGGGGAGGGATGAAGGAAGTAGCTTGCCAAGGTCAACTATTTATGAGCATCAACCTGTCTTAGCGAACCAAACATCAAGTAGAGATTACTGGAGGTGTTAAACTAAAGAATCTTTAACAGGTTTCAAACCTAGAGGACATTTAAGGACAAAAAAATATGCTTTTTAATTTTTCCACTATATTTGTTTTGATTTAAAATCTGATGTGAAACTCTTTTTGCTAATTAGTTTTCAAGTTATTTCCCTCCCTCAAGTTCCCCTATTTTATTTGTTTGTTAGTAATTTTACAATAATTCTCGACTGGAACACAGACTTTGACTAGTTGGTTTGTTTCTAAATTCACTGTCTTTTTGAGAATGGCCTAAGATAGGTCACACCGCGGAATAAAGTCAAGAACTGCCCATCAGACAAAAATATATTATCTCACAAATAAAAGATCTATATGATGAGAGTATGATTCTTCTGATAAAACATAAAATAATAAATGCTTCACCAGTGGTTTAAAAAAACAGCACATGTTCAGTGAGAAGATGGATCAACTGTTCAATATTAGTCACCCAAATAGTTAAAAACAAAGAAGACTGATAGTTTCTGAAGTTGCATCAGGAAGTCAAGAACAGGTTCTATCTGACCTGTGGACAAAATACTCGCTGGGCAAGAAATGTGCTCTGGTCTATGTAAAAAGAATGTTTGATCCACGCGGAGCTGCCCTTGTAAGCCCTCGATAACTAAACTTACTAAACCATAGGCAGTGGCAAAGAAGAATGTGAAGGTGAATTAATTGCATTATAATTGTACCCTGTGAACGTGTTTGACAAAAACAGAACGGTGTTGTATCTTCATCAGTTTCAGCTGTGCTGCACGGACTAATACCCACATCATGAAATCGACAATAATTTTGGCTTCTGTAATCATTGAGGCAGGATGTTCCACATCCTTTGCTTTGCTTTTCAATAGTACCGACACCCGCCACGGTGGACGTAGTTGCTAACGCGCTTGTCGTATTGAGCTCGACTGCTGAGAATGGGGAGATCAAGGTTCGAATCTTGGTCGGGTGAAACTGGGGTTGGTTTTTCTTAAATGGTTTTCCACTCTCCCTTCACGCAAATGCGGGCTCACTTCCTCTAATTCAACCTTCCCAATTCCTAAATCCATTAACGTAATTAATACTTAAAGCGTATAACACGAACGGGTAGTAAGATGCGGTGCTAAATATATATAATAGTACCAACATCGCATGCAACATCAATGTGAAGCTGCAAACAAAATAAAGAGTATTATCAACCCTCTAAATCAGTTGTGCATTGGGATGTTAAACTACTGGCTGATGTGTCTGGCACTAAGAAAGTAGAACAGCTACTTACTGGTTCTAGTTTCCTGTTACCCGCCCCGGTGGCGTAGTTGGCTAACGCGCTAGTTGTGTTGATCTCGACTGCTGTTGACAGGGAAAAGGGCCCAATTTCATGCCCTTTCATGTCACACTTAGAAAAAACAAAAAAAAAATATTTTTTCTATTTACTCCCGTCATAACCCACTGCCCCAATGAAAAGCTGAGGGGCATTTCCCATGCTCAAACTTGCCCTTAACACAATTTTTTTGGTGCATTTTATTTCGGGAATTTTTAACGAAGGGTCTTTTCCCTGCACATAAACAATTCTTTTAATTTAGGGGATCATTTGGTTTTTTTTCCCTTGTTCAAGGTTTGCCCATCTTTTATATTTTTGATACAGTGCACCGGGGGACGGGATTGACTACAGGGGCAAGGGTCTAACAAAAAAAACTTTTTTAACCAAAAGCTCGGGCCCCTGCCCGGGGACCCTTTTCCCTTGAATTTCTTAGGGGAAAAGTGGTGTTAAAAAGAAAATAAGCTGCGGGCATTTTGTAAAGGGGGTGCAAAAAAATTTTTAAAAATTTTAAAGAAATTATGGGAAAAAAAAAGCATTGGGTTTTCCCTTTTGAAAAAGGACCAATCATATAAAAACCCTTTTGAAACTTTGAAAAAATAAACGCTCTCTGTTGATTTTTTTTTAAAAAAAAGTCAAGTGTTTCCCAGGTTCTTTGAGCCCCCCAGTTTAAAGGGGAATTTCCCCCCAACAAAAAGGGACATTTTACCTAGTGTTTGTTCTGCTGGTTGCTCGGATTTTTTTCTGTTTCATCAAAAAATCGTAACGTCGCAAAAGGAACCCTTTTTGGAAAAAGTGAAAATTAAAGTGTAGTGCCTCAAAGAAACCAAAAACCTTTTTTTTTTTAAAAAAGGGATGATAAAAAACTAAGGGGGGGAAACTTTTGGGGCCCTATGAAAAGTTGTTGACAAAAAAATTTTCTTTAAATTTTTTCTTTTTTTGCAATAATTTAAGTCCTTTTTTTTAATTTTGATGTTTCCCGAGTTTTCCATTCCCCCAACCCCTTTACCCTTTTTTTTGGGGGACAAGGCTTTGCATACTTCATTGTGCATGGTTTGGGCTTCCCATTCTTTCTTTAAATAATTTTTGGACCGCCTAAAATCATGTAAAAAACTTTGAAATTTGTTTTTGATGGGGGGCATTGAAAAAAGTTTTTTTCAAAGGGGGACAGAGGGGACATTTTTAATTAGTTTCGGGGGGAAAGGGAAAAATCAAAAAGTCATTCCCAAGTCTTTTATTTAAAAACAGTGTTTTTTTCGAAAAAGGGCATGGGGAAGAATTATGAAGCATTTTCTGGATGGTTTTTTCTCCTTTCCACTCTCTAAGTTGAACAAGTTTTCAAGGGGATGGCCCAAATGTCAATTTAAAAGTTTATAAACTTTTTTCGGAAAAACCCCTAAAAATCTGTAACGGACAATAAAAAGTATGTATTTTTGCTAAATCTGGGAACTTTGGTGGGTTTTTGTTGTTCAGGGTTTCCCTTGGAGAACAGGAGTAGGGTTGTTGATTGGGATATAAGTACCCTTAAATTACGTAAACAGGGTAAAACCGGGCCCACGGGACTCTCCAAGCTCGTGAGAAATTGTTCACCGTTGACAGGGTGTAAAACTTTTCCTTTTGGAAGTTCTGTGGTGTGCGTTGGTTGGGAAAATGCAAAAAGTGCTTTTCAAAGGGGCCTTAAAATTTTGGGGGCCCATGTTATTAAGTTTTAAAAGAAGCAAAATTTTCCAAAAAACAAAACCTTTTAGGGACACTAAAAGAGAAAGCCCTGTGATCCATTCCAAAAGTGTAAATTTGGGTTTTCTGCAAGAAATTGCAGTGAATGTCACCCTTTTCCCTGAAAAAGGGGTTCCCAGCCTTTAAAAAACCCCAAGACCCCATATCTTTTTAAAGCTGTAGAAAAACCTTCTAAGTTTACCTTTTTAAATGTTGTGTAAAAACCGGGTTTTTATAAAGGGTGCAGGGTCCAAAGTTTACTGTCTATTGAACACAAAAAAATAGAAAATTTTTTCCCTTTTAGAAAAAAAATATTGATAAAAAGGATTTAAAAAAAAAAACCGTTTTTTTTAGGGGAAACTGCGATCCAGTAACAGAAAGACAAAAATTAGAATTTATACATGAGTGCGCAGTATGTTAACCACCATGATTGCAAAACTACAAGAAAAAGTCCCTTAAACAGAAAGCTGTGAGAGGTTTGTCTTCATTGGATCCTTGTGTTTTTCAACATTCACCTCAACTGGCCCAGAAGAGATTTTCTTTTCTTTTGGAGGAACTCAACCATGCCAACATCATAAATGATGTTCTGGCTGAAAAAGCAAGAAAGAATAACTTGCATTTTTGCAACCTCAAAAAAATCTGAGCTTCAAGAAATATTTCGTCCTTGTGATCAGTTTAGTGATGAAGTAGGACTTGACACTATTTATGGTAGCTTTCTAATAGGAGAAGCAAACTACAAACATCTTTGGGAAGTAATAAAGATTTGCCTTGTCTTGTCGCATGGGAATGCACTGTTGAAGGTGGTTTTTCAGTCAATAAATCTTTACTGGTTGAAAACATGCATGAAAAGACAGTCATTGCACAGGTCACTTCATGATGAGATACAAGAAGCAGGAGGGATTAAAAAATTACACATTAGCAAAAAGATGTTGGATTACGTGAGAGGTGCTCGGAAACGCTATCATGAATACTTAGAGATGAAGAAGCAAGAAAAAGTGAAAAAGACAAGAAGGCAGAAAAGAGGAAATTAGATATCAAGTTAAAGATTTAGAAGGAGAAAGAAAAAATATTAATGATGGCAACTGAAGAGAAACGAGAAGCAATAGACGTGGAGTTGCAAGAACTGAAGAAGAAGCAAGCTTCACTTTATTAAATATAACATAGTTTCTTATTGTATGACTATAGTGATAATTTTAATAAAAATAAAATTGACTTGAGACATGAATAATATGAAAAGCAGAGTTCCTGTTGTAAGCTATTCAGTTCAGGAAATGTACAGTTTAGGTAAAATAAAACTGTAATGATACCAAACTCTTTAGTATGTTCTTAGTGGCCTGTTATTTAATACGTATTTCTGACATGATACCAAAGGGAATCAAGTTTGTTACAAATTTTTGATAGGGATTATTTTTCCATCATTTTCCCTCAACTGATTGGCAGATGATCTGCTTTTTATTCTTCCATGAGAGGTGAGGCAAGGTCGGCTGTAAGGGGAGAGGAGGCCGAAATAAATTTATTTAAATTAATATTTTCACGTGTATAGTACCGTAAAGTTATAATGGAAATTTTATGAGAAATTGGTCAGGGAACTTGGGAATAGTAGGAAAGTCAGGGAGAATATTTTTACAAATACTGTAGGAACCCTGTAATAATAGTTTCCTGTTTATTTTAAAGTACACATCTCCTTGGTGTTCTGAAGTTGGTATCTAGGTCTGGTTAAGCATCGCTGAAGCAGTATGTGAGCATTTGCGGTCATGGAACTCCAATGTTCTGGTTGTCGGTATATGTTTTGATACAACTGCTTTGAACACGGGAAGAACCAATGGAGCTGTACAGTTCTGGAAAATGTAATTGGGAGAAAACGACACCACATACTATAATTGCTTCTTTCATATGCCTTCAACATGTCTCTGGGCCATCTACTGTTCCAGATATAATTATTTTTAAGATATTCCAAGGCAATTAATCTAAGCTCAACCATGATTTTAAACAACAAGAAACTCCAGCTATACCTTCATCAGAGCTTCAGTAAGACTTAATGTCTCAACCGTTAAGACTCGTCCAAAGATGACTACAAGGAGTTTCTTGTTCTTGCAGCGTCACTGATTGAACTGAATGTCGGAGCTACTTGAAATCATAAGTCTGGGTGCTCTTCAAAGAACTTTGCTGCTGGCAAAGGAAATATATTCTATGAAAATCCAACTGTTAGATGAGAACAAAACTGCACTTCATCTGACAGCTCATGAACCTGATTAGATTTACGATTCCACCACTTAACAATATTCTCTTGATTGAAAGACTAATAAACAGTTGGTTAAGATTTACTTCATAATTCTTGGTACTTAAATCCAGAGCTAACAACACATTTTTTTCTGTGAGCATCTGTCTCTTGAAGGACTAAGTACACGTTGTGCAATATATTCTCAAAAACAGAATGGAGTTACTTCCGCTCACAGTTCATGTTATAAAGATTTCTCGAAGCTTCTTTCAAACATTTGGAATAGAAAAACACTTTTCTTGATGTGCACATTGCAGTTTTAATTAAAACCTACCCTGTGCGAATGACTGTGCTGACTGTGGTGTTTCTCTTCTACAAATATTTAATAAGACCATGAAGCAGGAGGTGCAGAAGTTGAGAAACAGGGGAAGACTTTATCAAATACAATTGCGAGGAACTTTCTTTACAACATGTAGTAAAAATTACCTGTTTCAAAATGTTGTATTATTTTACAATATAATGTTCAGCAATTAATCAATCCTTCCATCAATTCGGCAAGTACTTTAATAGATTTTTAAAATTTTACAAATGTTTTCTACAATATAGTAAATTAAACATTGAAAGAAGGTTTGTCCCAAAATTTTAAAAGTAATCCTGGAATTTTTTTTTCTTTTCACTGGCAAACAAACCTGTCGGAATGACTCGGAGTTTTTGTAGTTGTAATTTGGGCTGGTAGGAACTGGTTTGAATGCAGTTTTAAGTCATGTTATTCTTGGGTGACACAAGCTTGTTTTGTCAACATTTTTTTTCAGCAGTGATTTGTTTTTTTCTAACGTGTGCTTTCTATGGAAATCTGATTATAGATCTGCATGCAACAATTAATGTTTTAAAAAATATAGCTGTTTTAATCGAAAATTAGTAATTTTGAATTTTGTTTTTTTTGTTTCAGCACATCTTAAAATTCCTGCGTAAAATAGGTTGCGGTATCTTCTGCAGTGAACTTGAGCACATTAATCAATTGTGCATTTTACTGATATAAACATTGCAACCAAAATACTTTGGACTCAACTATAGCAGTTGTGAATATTGAATGTAATGATAAAGTCATCCTTGCTCTTGTTTTTAAACTCATTTTTCTTTCTTTCTCATCTGTTGCTGTTTTTATTTGTGAATAACAGTGCTATCAATGAAACAACGATCAATCTGGTATTTTCATCTCTGATTCTCCTGGTGCCTTAAATGTCCGTGAGTAATCTTTTTTTTTTAAATATAATGTTATTATTTCTTCATAACTGTGTAAAGGAATCAGAGCAGTGCTTTTAGAGAATACAGAGTTTGTCAGTTAAAGATGTCCAAGTAATTGAAAAGTTATATGTATGAAAAATAAAAACACATCAGATATGAAAATACCAGAACTAATTTGTATACCTAAAATATTACTTTGCCTTAGTTTGTCACAAAGAAAATAAATTGTTCTATCTCTTTCTGGTACCTATTCTGTTTTGATACCTTTTTTACTTGCTAGGGTTTTCCTCTTTATTATTCAATGGTATTTGTTCTTATATTGTTCTCAAACTGATTAGTGTGGGGTAAATCATGCTGCCAAATAGAAAAAATAGGATAACTATTGGATATAATCTTTTGTAAGTGAAATTTATTTTATCTACTTGAGGAATTTTTTTCCTAAAAAATTAAAATTCATAGCAACAACAAATTGAGAGGTATTTGAAATACAGGTGTGAATGTTGTAAATTACATTTTAATGAATACTATTGAACCCACATAGGAGTTGCCTGCAGGGTTGCACTTATTGTGTCATTATTTCAAGTACAATGGTTATACAAACATTTGCAATCACATCTGTATGGGCCGAAATGAAAATACACAATTAAAAATATATTGTTAAAATATTTGTTTAGTTTTAATTTCATACATCCTTGTTAAAATCTTCATTTCCATCAAATTATCTGGGAATTTAGCTATCCAAGTAATTCTTGCTCTTTTGGGGAACTTTATCCTGTTGCTAATTTAAATTTTTTTTTCATTCTGAAAAGGGATAGATGAATTTTCTTGACATAATATACGTTAAAAAAACTCACCACCAGTGAGAATGAAAGGTCTAAATTTGTATGCTCTAGCCTAAATTAAGGGATTGCCTACCCTCTGGTGGTGTGTTGAGCTTTCCATCTCTCAGAAATGATATTGTGGTTCTACAAACAAAATTCACAAAAATAGGGAATTACAGCCAACCTTAGTTAATGAAGCATTCACTGGTTTGGTTTCAAAACGAATTGGGATGCGGGAGGCTGTGCTGTCAAGGTCCATGGATCGCAAAAACAAAACCTTTCCTAGGAACCGATAGAGAAATAAATGCTGTGGTTGCCCATGACAAATGTGCTTGGAATAAAATGTGCAGACTATAAAACTTCCGAAGATAACGCTTTCATCCACCTCTCGCAGAGCAAAAACAGCTTAGCGCAACCCAGACAGCAAGACCAAGTACGCTCTGGTCTGATAGATACTGAAATAACCCAAAAAAGTACAGGAATCTTAGGGGCCAGGAAAATGTTCACAACATTACATTATGCTTTCTATTTTGGTGTATTAAGTTTTTAGACTAAAAAACGGGCGATAGAGTGAAATCATAGTTCTCTCTGTGGCGGAATATAACAGGTCCTTATTTAAATGTACACATGCCACCCCAGCAATACAGCGACACGTGGACTTTGCCTAATCCCTCCCCAATTAAGTGTACCAATCTTAAGGGTGTAAGAGTTCGCGTGATAGGTAATTAAAATGTGGTGGATTTACATTACATACAAATCCTCGAAAAATAGCAATTTACCCGCGTTGGTGTCACAATGATGATAAGGTGTTTTTCCCCTCCCTTCTCGTCTTTAGCAACAATAGACTTAATTTGTCATTGATGGATATGTGGTGGTTCAAATCCCTGCTTTACAAGTATTAATCTTGAGTCCAATTTTCCCCATCTCTTTTCTCACTCCAAAGTTGAGTAACAACTTTCCTTAATTCTACCTTTCAAACACCCAACAACCTCAAGTATGAAATGTAACATTACATGCATTCAGCCCAGACAGGAACAGTAAATATGTTTAATCTAAAGATCTCCACTAGGACATATAGAGTAATAAACAAAGCTCAAATATCAAACCATTACTGCCTGGTTTTAGCTAGGTATTTTGGCTAGGATGAAAGTGAACCTTTGGTCTGGGACATTAACGAATCAAATATAAACAGCTATTATATTTGTTCTCGTGAGATTTATTCGCATCTAGATATCATAAATCTGAAAATTGAAAATGGCTTTGGCCAATTGAGTCTTATATATGCGATCCCTTACAATTATAATAATTACACAAGTGGCAGCAATAAGCCAACTACCAAGCCGAGGGTGGTTGCGTTATCTGATAGCTCATTTATCTTAATAAATCACAAAATTAGTAGCCGATGATTTCCGCAAGTCCATCATAGACTCTGCCTTAAAATACGACTGAAGAATGACCCTGGCACGGAACGATTCCTTGATAGCTCAAATGGTTTAGAGCAGTGGCGTACTTGGCCCAAAAGTTTTTTGATTCCCATGTCCAGGTGTCATTTTTCAAATTTCAGAATATAATATTTTTTGGCTATTTGATTCTTGATTTAGTTAATTATTAATTTTACTTAGCCATCTACCAAGGTGTCTACTGGTTCAACGAAAGTCATGAAAAAAGTCAAGAATTTTTAATATTTTGGTCATAAAAATCACAAAAATATTTTTAGTTTGACTTTCCTGCGCATCATTACCTACACGTGATGGCACGCCCAGCTGGAAGTTTTCCCGATGTTTTTGTCTGTGATTCCAACAAGGTGGAACGTTCACCATCTTGTGTTTAAATTTTAATGTGATGTGCTACTTGTCTCATGGGGGGCGGGTGAGTGCATTATGCCGTGTGTGTGTGGCTGCGCGCTGTGTGCGTGGTGTTAATTGGGAAATTTGGGTTTTTTAGATGAAAAACGGAAAAATACGAGGACATTTTCTACACCAACATGTGTTCATCTGTGTTGTGATCTGGATCAAGATGTCATGGCAATTAATCAATTTGTTGTGCTTTTAGTGATTCTATTGCAATTTGAAGTAGGTTAAAATGTAATTATAATTTCAAATTAACGTTGGCACAAATATCTATCGTTTTCCGCAGTGAAATAAAGGTGTATTTTTTATAAAATATAAAATAATGCTATTATTGTTAATATTTGATCCTTGACGTAATTTCGTTAATTTTAAAGACCATTTATTTAAAACAGTTTGAATTACAATTTTTAAATATT
>JBCFYV010001917.1:0-44735 GCA_039000515.1 Timema cristinae | reverse complement strand
CTGAAAACAGAGTGCGGTATTTATTCTAAGCAAAAGAAGAGGAGCAAAAACAACCATCTTCCTAATTCATATAGACCTATATTCCTGCTAAACACACGTGGGGACTACAAGAAAATCTCCTCTGTGCAAGACTATAAAAACACCGCAAGGTGATAAAAATGAACCTAATAGGAAACTCAAGAACTACGTAAAACGTTCAAGATATTTGTTGCCCATCTCGGGTGTGTTTGACAACCCGAATGGCAACAACTGTTTGAAAGGCTAACATAAATAATGTGTTCTAGTAAATTGTACAACAGTTTTTTGAACTCTTTCAATGAGGGGTATGCCACACTGAGGTGAAATAAAAATATTGTAGTTAGACTTAAGAGTCAAAAAATTATGTACAGGAAATAAATAAATGTAACCTTACTTCTTATAGTTTTACATTCATTTGACATATTTCTCATTTACTACACATCAACACTTACATATAGACTAGATGAAATTAGAAATATATAATATTAACATTAATATTCAAATATAAATTCATTGAAGGGGGTATATTAAATGAAAACATTTACATACCATGAACCATTTGAAAATAATTGATATATATTTATTTTTTACAAACACCCTCGACATAAAAGAAGTATCACATAACACACCATTGGGGAGAGGGGGGTATTAGAATATCTCCCCGAAACAACAGTTTACCTGTCAAAGGGGTTTTCCCTTTAAAATGAGCTCTACGTGCCAGCAACACAAACAAGGCTTGAAAGATCAACCCCCTTTCCTCATCCCCCATCATCCTTGTTTTTATTTCCCTTTGATCACGGCCACCTTTACCCACGAGGGTTCCGTTGAGAACAAAATTCTCGTGTCCGAGTTGATAGAAAACCCAAATTTTCCCGCGGACTGGACGATGACCGGGAAAAACAAAAGGCTTATGGAAATATGAATAATAGGATTCTGGTAGAAAAGAACTTTCAGAAAATATAAACTTTTTATCGTCGACATTGATAGCGTATATTATATGTTATTAGTGTTATTTTACGGGCATTTAAAAATACCTATAACATAAGCTTGACGTATGCATATCTTAAAAATTTAGTAGCCCTTTCGTAACCCTATGTCCTTGCTAAATATTTTCATTGCAACCAAATGTTCAAGTAAAGCCTTTTAAAAAATAATTTTCTTAAACAAAAATTCTTAGAATTCTATTATATTTTTAGTGTTTTTTTAATAGGTATTAATAAAATGTATAAAATGTGACAACTGCAGATCACATGACTTTACCTATGAGTAAGTGAAGTGGAACTAGTAACTTCCCTGTCTTTCTATGAAAATTAGACTATAAATTTTTAAGTTAATAAAGGTTTTAGTTGAAAATGAAAGCTAAACTTCAAAAATGTGTGTATATTATTGTGTACTTAGATAAAAATATATGTGTCTTTATAAGGATCAAATTTAAACTTCAACTAAAACTTGGGACAGAAAATGAAAAAAAATTTTTCTTCCAAAAATATCACTTACACAATGGTTAGATTTTTTTTTTCCCATGAAAATTTAAACAATTTTTAAAATTCAGCTTTTTAAAAAAACCCTATATAACATACAACACCTTCATTAACTCCCCCCAACATACTGCACTTACCCAAACCCCTGGGAGGGAAAACATGATTTTTATTTTAAAAGAAAGGGTTGCCCCATATACCTGAAAAATTTTTAAAATTGGGGAAATTTAAAATGGGACCCGGAAAAATGGCCTATCCCTTAAAAAAAAGTTTTTTATATGGGGTAAAAAATTAAAATTTGGCAAAAAGGGTAGAGAGATACCATCGAAGCCAAATAAATCAAAAAATTTAAAATTTCGAAAAAGGGGGGTGAAAAATTCCAAATTAAAAAATTTAAATATACACAGCTTTTTCCTGTGTTAGAAAAACTTAAAATTTGCCAGGCAGGTAAAAAATAACCTTTTAAATGTTTTCATCCCTAATATTTAATTAAACTATACTGGATTTTGGGAAAAACAGAGAAGGTGCTTAAATGGGAGGGGGGGGAGGAATCACTTTTGGAGATTAGAAAATTTAAATTTGCAGGCGGGTAAAGGGACAATTTTCAGACCCCCATGTTCATCTTAATATTTGAAATTCCTTAACGGTAGAGGGAATGGGTTTAAAATTTTCCAAAACAAATAGAAACAAATATTTTTATGTGGGGTAAAAGATTAAAATTTTTTCACAAAAAATAACCATAAAAAAAAGATATTTTGAATAAACAATAGGAAGGGGTAGGGAATCTTACAAAAAATCCTTTAAAGGGAAAGAATAAGGATTACACAATAAAAAAAAAAAAGCGTTAAATATCCTATTTATAAAGGGTTTTTGGGGAAATGGGTTTTCAAAATTTCCCAAAAACTAAAAATAAAATCACTTTTCAAGTTTAGAAGATATAAATTTGTAGGGGTTGTGTAGGAACCACCCCAACCTTTTTAAGGTCGACCCTTTGAATTTCAAATTAAGCAGTAAATTAGCTGAAAATCTTTCCAAATTTTTTTTTAAAAAAAAAATTTGCGTTTTTTTTAAAATAAAAAACCCCCCCAATTAACCATAAAATTTTAAATTTTTTGGGAATTTCAAAATAGGGGGGGGAAAAATTTCTAGTAAAAAAACAATTTTCGATTTAGTAAAAAATTTTTTTAACTTTGTATTGGCAAACGAAAGAAAAGCTAAAAAAAAAAAAACAAAATGAAAACTATTTTAAAGAGGATTAATTTTTTTTTCCCCATAGAACGCACCTATCTAGCTGTGACAAAAAATTTTATTAAAATTAAAAAATTTTTTAAAGATATAACAATGTAACCGATGCCTTTAAAAACAGATGCATTATCTTTAATTTCGTAAAAGTGATTATTATTATTCTGAACTGTATCATTTTTTTTTTCACATATTGTTAGGTTTTTTTTTTTTTTACTTTTTACTGATTTTTTCCCACATTTCCGAAACCCCTTCCCCCTTTTTCTGGGAATATGTCCAGACACATCCACCCTACAAACAAGTAAAGGAAAGGGTGAGTTACTTCTCCTTTTTACTATTACCCATTCCAATATCCCATTTTGTCCCGGTTCGTAACACTGGCCTCCAATTTTTTTTTTTATTTACCCTTTCATCATAAAAATACAAACAAATTTTTTATTATTGGTTTGTTTACTTATTTTATTACAATTTGCTAAAGGAAATTGTTTTTGTTTTCACTCATTTGTAGGAAAAATATTTCGATAAAATATTTGATTAATTTGTTTTTAAATTATATACCAATTTGTTTGGATTGCCATAATTAACTCAGGATTTACAACAGGAACCAACAAAAAAGGGCACCGTTTTTAAAATTACAAATTTGGATAATTTGGAGCATCGGCTGAATTGAGCATAAAATTTGGATTTTTAAGAAAATAGAAAATAAATTTTGGGAATTTTAAAATTGATGCTGGAGAATATTTGGGGAAAATTTAGGTTTTTTGACAGAAAAGGTGAAAAATGAAGATTCCCCTAAGAAGAACGGGGAGAAAAAAAACATTTTTGAATTGATTTCTTCTTACAAAGCAAAGGGGATCTGATCAATCATAAAAAAACTTCTTCTGTACTACGCATAAAGGAAATTTTGGGGGAAATAAATAAAGTCGGAGAGAAGGACGGGCAGAGGGAAGGACTTTTGGGCGGTGTAAGTCACTGAAAAAAGGGAATAACCGTTTTAAGACATAGCACATATTAAAAAGTGTTCGACGCTTTAATGCGAAGAACGGGTAAAACTTTTAGGTTTTCTGAAAATCAAGTGCAAACCAACCAAAATGAAATACGCAACACCTGAAACCCCGAACAGAAATTTGGGCAAAGAAATAATAATTGACTCGTCAGCTTAAATTTAATAGATTGTAGACGGGAAAAAGTCGGGGTTTGAATTTTGGCCGGGGGCGTATGGGTTTTAGTTTACCGCAATTCATCGTTAATTTACGGGAAAATTTTCTCAACCCATCCCACAACTCTGATGTGAAAATTTTTCCATGCTTACTTACTAGCCCAGAGTATTACTTAATATATAATAATAAATATAAAAAAAAAAGTAATATTTTAATTAAAATTTTAAATATTAATTTAAGTATAAAAAAAAAAAAAAAAATTTTCTTAAGATAAATAAATACAATTTTAAAGATGTGTAACATCTTTTGAAGCAAAAAAATAATAACAGTATTATTATCCAAAATATTTATTATACATAAAATGAAAAAACCCCACCTCACCCTGAAATTCGGAACTCCCACCCCATTTAACCCTTTCAATAACACCTAGGGACCGAAACAACACCCGCCCCCAATCTACTACCCGATTTTACTGCCCGAGTCATCAAGCTCTGGAATAGTTCCGCCTCATTCGCCACCGCCGCTTCCATTTAGCCCAAATCGACTACAAGCTTCCAGAAAAATCTACGCCCTTCCCCAAGGGTTTTCTGGCACAGAAAAAAAGGCTGACCAATCCATCGCGGTATATCCAATAGTTTATCCTCCCACCCCCCCCTTTTTTCCTATCGTGCACATTTCAGCGTTTTTGAATATAACCGTTTAAATTTTCCTTGGAAAATTACTCTGGTTTTGGATTTTCTTGAGGAGCTCTTCCAGTAAAATGTAAGTTATTAAATTCTTTTTTCAGCCATCATTTAAAAATTTTTTTTCGGTGTTTGATATAGAACTTAAAAAATCTTTGGCTCAAAATTCTTGTCGGATACAAACATCTAATTTTTAAATTAAATTTTTTAAATTGATAAATATTTGAATAAAAACTTGTTGAACATAGTTAATAAATTTGGAAAATATTGATTGCATCGATATTATTTTTAAATCTAGGAAACCTTTTATTTTTGTTCAACAAAATAAAAAAATGATCTTTTGTACTTTGGGGTAGAATGAAAAACAAGGGTTTAAAAAATCCATTTTTGGTTTCGTATCGGGGAACAATATTGTTATATTAAAATGTTTAAAAAAGGAAATCTCATCATAACAATCACTAAAATAAACTAGGTTAATTTTTGTATGATGAATTCTAAATTTAATAGTTTGATCGAGTATATTTTAATATACGTTAGACTATCTTTAAACTCTTTTTACATAATATGTTTTGTTTTCATAATTTCAATTTATAAACAAATTTAATTTTTGTCTTTAATTATTAGGGTTTTGTCCTTATGGCATAGAACATTAGATAGGGGGAAAAGGTAATACTTTGACTAAAATGTAACTTTGTCACTAATTGGGGAAAAAAATGTCTTAAGCAATTTTTTTCCTATTAAATGAAAATTTTTTGCTTTTGTAACTCTTTAAAAATAATAGTTTCAAGTTTTTTTTGTGGTCTAAGATGGTATTTTTAAATATGAGAGTCGGGTTTGCTCAATTGTTTTAAGCCTTGCAGTTTTCTATCTTGTCTACATATAGCATTGCCTGTTGTAATGTTAGGATCATGATGCTGCTATAGATCGAGCTACGTTTAAAGAAAACAGAAATTTTTAAATTTGATTAATTGTTAAAATCATTCTAAAAATATACCTTTATATACCTTTTAAAAATGGATTTTTTCTAACATATAAAATCAAAGAACATTTTTTAAATTTACTTCTCGATTAGAGATCTAATTCACCTGACAGTACCGGGTTTTTTTCTTTTTTTGTTGAATAATTTATTCCCTCTTTGGCAACTGAGGTTTGTGTGAAGAATCCGGGTTTAAAAGTTATCTTTTTAAAATAAAAAAAAAATTATTTGAAGTGTTGTTCAAAAGGGGGCATCTGTAATTCCTTATTTTTTGCTATTTAATTTGCACCCTTACTTTAATCCACAAGCAAAGTGGGGGCATATTATGACAAATAAAAAAGTGTTTTAATCTCATGAACAGCTTCAAGCCACTGATCGGTCGTTTGGAACAAAAAGCTCCCCACCGCCTCTCTCTCTCTCTCTTCTCCACCTTGCCCAGTCCCCCCTCTTTTCTCCCACTCCCCCCTTACCCCTCCACCACTGTCTGCCTTCCTTTTTGACCTACACCTCCCCCCCCCCCACTTTTAAACCAACCACTCCTGCCATTCTTTCTCTCTCCTTTTTTTTTTTCCCTGGCCATATACCCCCTTAGCTGCCTTTTCTGGGTCTTCCTTTTAAAATTAACTTTAATTTCTCATCCTTAAAATTTTGGGCAAGTTATCCTGATTCGTATAAATTTCATTTCACTCGCCTGAATTCTGCTTCCATCCTGTCCTTTATTACGCTCGTTCTGCAACTACTCAATATTGAATCAATTATTAAAAAAAAACTTAATTTTTTATAAATTATGTGTCCTGGTGTGTCGGGGGGCATCGCCCACCCCCCTAGTGGTACGGAAAAAGTACAACTGGCCGGCAAGGGAGCCCCCATATAGGGATACTGGTTTTCAAGAACAGGAAGAGTGCTCAGGTAAGACTTTGCAACGGGGTATTTGGGGTGACGGTCTAAAATATGCCAAAATCGATGGTAAAAAAAATTCTTACCGTAAGCACGAAAATTCTCATGATGGGGGGTATATCAAGGTATATATAAAAACATATACCTAACACGTCGTCCCTTACATAGGCAATAGACTGTGCAATAGCTTTAAAAAAAAATTCCTACATAATCCCTCCTCCTTTGTTTCCCCACTTCCCAACTCGCATACCCCCTTTTGCATTTAAAATTAAATATATTTAAAATATTCATTACTAATGTTTTTCATATTTAGGACAATATATTATTTTTGGGGTATTTAAGGCGCACTTTCTGAACCAACTAAAGAAAAAAATACCACAATTACAGTCCAACTTAATTCTAAATAGACACAACACCCTCTCTGGGGCCCCATTTATTCACCTCGTGAAAAGGAAACCCCAAAATTTTACCAAAATAAATTTACTGCTTTTTCGGGAACATCCGGTACCTTTTTTTAAAATTTTCTCTAGCAAGCACAACGGATTGAGCTAAGGGTTCGGATAGCACTAAAATTTAAAGACGCCAAAAAGAAAGAAGTAAAATCCAAGGGACACTTTATTTTTCACTTATTTTACACGTTTACACTGTTTATTCAACTTTTTACCCCCTTTTTTTCCTCCTAACGGGAAAAGGTTAATGTAAAATGCGGGGCATACTTTACAAGCGTGAGAAAGAAGGGAACTGGGGGGGAGGAAAGGGGGGCTTTTAAAAACACACAGAGGGAAAGCAACGGGTAGTCGAGGGGAAGGGGGGACCCCATCTATTCTTTTGTAAGTTTTTTAAAGAGCATTTGCACCATGTTTTAAGGGACAATCAAAAATCCTACTTAAAAGGGGGAACCTGGTTGCCACTTTTTGGGGTTTAGGTGAAAAAGGGAAGGCATATTTTATGGGGTGGAACCATATTTCCCTTTTTATTTATATTTTTTTAAAACTAACAATCTATATCATTTTTTCTTCTTCCAGTCCCTCAAAACGAAAATCTACACTAAATTTGATTCAAAAGTTTCCCGAAGATTGAAGCAAAATAATGCTCAAAATGGGTAGCAGTTACCAATAGCAAAAATGTATGTGACCCATATTTTTGTAGCTCAAGTTTAAAATATCTGATTGTCAATATATTTAATTTTATAGTGGATAAACGATGCGTGTCTTTTATTTATTATTTTGTTTTGTTGCACAGAACGAGAACGTCACTAAAATCCTCAATGGGTTATTTAAAATCATTCCCCGACAGTAGACGTAGCTGTCTGCTTGTATTTTGATTTGTAAATGCATACGCATTGATTGAGTCAGGGGTTTTTCGATTGATATAATTTCTTTCACGCAGTTTTTATGGAGGAAGCATCGACAAAGCTGATATTGGTTTTTAAAAATACGGAGTCAACTAAGGGGCTCACGCTGATTGATTGTGATTGGGTTATAGCTCAACACGTGCCCCACATTTAGGTTCTGCTCTTGTTTTTAGGTGAGTGTGTGAATCCACAATAATGGGGTAGGTTTGACAGTAGTGGTAGACCATCGAGAAAATGTACTTTCTTTTATGCTGAAGGAGATTCCATTTAGGAAAATAATAGAACCCTCAGCATACTCGCTCGTGATTCGAACCCCTGATCTCCAAGTCAACGGCAAGGGGGACCATAGTAAACTCACTCCTCAATCCGTTGTAAAATTGCGGGGGTGGCTTTTAAAGTATTATTTAAATAATTTTAAAACTATATTTACTTTACATATTGGGAGCTTAAGGTCGTTAAAGAAGAACTTTATCTGTTAAAAAGTTACTAAGGGACTAGGCTATAGTCGCGGGAAACTATTATCATGGAAGTGAATAGTACACACTATCACACGATAATAGACTATAGACTGCTGGGTAAGTTTGTTACTTAGGGGTAACTGCTCTACAGTTAAACTCAGATAAATATCAGGCCTCATTTCGGGACCTATCAGCGATCAAGCGGGGTGAACTATTTCCCGTGTTGTTGAGTGAAGTTGACAAAATAATTGAATGATTGATTGATTGATTAATTAAATCGAATAATATATCTGGAAGAAACCCACTTATCTTACAAGCTATATAAGGGTTCTATTAATATACACAGGGATAAGGAATTTAACTTAACGACTGTTTATCGAAGCAAACTGTGGTTGAAGTGTTGCATCCTTTCGTTAAGCTACTGGTACAGTTTGATAATCGTGGCTTAGCTTGTAAGTTAAGTTTCCATAGTAGCTAAGTCAGTAGTATATGATTATAATGTTCTAGGCGTCACAGTTTAAAAAATTAATAACATCAATTTTTTTTTTAATCTTACTGAAACTTTAACCTTTAAAAATCTGAAATTGTTTTAAATTTTAAATGGTTCTTATTTTTAAACCTTTATAAAAAAACATACTTATTAGTTGAGCCCGTATATATTTAATCAATATTTTTTTTTAAAAATACCAAACAAGCCAAACTAAAATCTGCACATTATCTTAAAATATTTTTTTTTAAAGGGTGATTACTGAAACAAAATATGTCTGATTTCAGAACATAAAAAATTAAAAAGGTTAAGAAAGCTAATTATTATTGGAATAATGAGACCTTGATACGGTTTTTAAAAAACTTTTTGAAATAAAAAATTAATAGGGTCTACTATAACTGACACGTATTTGTTACTAGGAATTCTTACTTTCTCGTATCAAGAGAAATGATTGTATTTTGAATAAAAAAATCGCTCCTAAGATTATTATAATCTTTTCTTTTAATGTGAACTCATACCAAACCCCCCTAACCCTCGAAAAACTAGATTTTTAAAATTCGATCTGTCCCCATGTCTGTCTCTGGCCCCGAATACAACACGGTTTGATGGATTTTGTTCAAACTCATTATTTTATATTTTATAGAGTTATACATAGGGTTCTTTTTTTTATTTTGACCCTATCTCTCAAATAACTATTAAGGGTAGCTTACTGATGAGTGATTTTTTTTAAAATAAAATTTTCCAAATTAGCTTTAATGATTTTTTTTTAAAATTCATATCTAGAAAGTGTTTTGACCTTGTATATATACTCTGTACTTGGTTTTGGGATATAACTCGTTAAAGAGCAGTTTAGTGATGAGTGATTCTTGAAAATTAAAAATATTTCGAAAATGTTAAATTTTCTTAATAAATATTTTAGTATATTTCTTATAACATATAGAATTAGGGAAATTTGAATTCTTCAATATTAAATAGATGCACATATGTGATTTTTTAATTACTATGTTAAAAAACTTCAATGCTAAGGGGAATACGTGAGAATAGGCCTGATGTTTAGTAAGGAATTGAAAAAAATAGCTGAGTGCAAAAGGATTAAACTGCTATAATTTGTTATTTTATATTTTGGTGATTGATCGTGATAGTCACTTATTTTGTTGCTATACACCTCTGAAAATTTTCAAAAATTTAAGAATAAACGGGATCTTTGGACTGATGAAAGTCTGGAAGCTGCTATGAAAGCTGTACAAAGAGGACAACTATCTCAACGTGCAACGTCAAACGCTATGGAGTGCCTAGAAGAACCCTTGAGGAACCATTTGAAGAAGGGAAGACGACGAAAAGCTAAGGAAGAACGAATGTACTAACAAAAGAACAAGAGAAGAACTTGTAGAAATAATACTAAAGTTTGCTAAATTGGTGTCCCTTTAACTCCAAAAGCTATACGAAGGCAAGCGTTTATTTTTTTGCGACAAAATAAAATTAAGAATAACTTAAAAAAGACAGTTGTCTTGCGGGAAAAATTGGTTTAATTGGTTTTTAAAGAGAAATCCAAACATTTTCCCAAACGTAAAGCCCAATTTTTGAATCCTGCTCGAGCTCAAAAACTAAATAAATCCATAGTGGGAAGCAGCACTTTGATGGAGTCGAGAAGCTTTATGGGGGTTAGTGTTAATAATCACCCAGAATGCCTCTAACAACATGGATGAAAAGGGATGTCGTCTCACGATACATAAACAGCAGTCAGTCTTAGCGCAAAAAGATTCTCGAAGAGTGATAATATGGTTTATTCAGAACATGAAGAGAGTGTTACTGTTGTTAGTTGTTTGAATGCAATAGGGGCTGCTATCCTCTATGATTATCTTCAATGGTAAAGGCATAAGCCTGAGTTCGATGACAATTGCCTGCTGGGAGTTTAGTAAGAATGGCACCGAAGGGGTGCATGAGTAGACCATTATTTATTGAATTTATTAACCATCTTGGAAAACACAAAGCTCCTGGAAAATGTCTCCTGATTTTTTATGGGGCATCGTCGCACTTAAATTATCTTATAGTTAACGCTGCAGAGAATAAAATATTTTGCTGTACTGCCTTCCTTCAAACACATTCACGAGCTACAGCCTCTTGACAAAGCTGTCTACAGATCATTCGAGCATCATTGGGACCAATAACTCTTGTTGTTCTTGTTCCAAATGCCTAATAAAAGTCTGACCAAAGCGCGTTTTATACAGTTCTTAGTAAAGTCTAGTCAAAATGTATGACCCACGGTAATATACATCAGTGGATTCAGGGTAACTGGCCTGTATCCATTTTTATCCTAACACCATTCCTGAAGAAGCGTGTTACCATCTGTATTAACATAAATTACTGAGCCACATTCTCAACGTATGAGAACTGAAAAAAATACTCAAGATATTTTACCAATTCCGACTACTTCTGGTTGAGTGTTAGAAGACGTCCAATTATCTACGATTCCAAATCTTTAGACAGCAAACCCGAGCCTTATACTTGTCAGCCAAGACAATAACAGCGTCCACTTTGAATCTACAGCTCATCATCTTCAGATTTCCCACAGTGAAATTATTGAGCCAGTGGCAAGATTGGAACAAACATCAGAAGAGGCCGCAACAATAACAGTACCCGTAAGAACATCTCCTAATCCTCCACCTGGTATTTCAGATAACTCCTATGGTGAGGTTCCATCGGTAAATTTAAAAACAAAGGATTTTTTGAAGTCCCCGTTTCACGAGTTAATGCCAACGCCAAATTATGCAGTTGTGAAGGCAAAACCACGAAAAACAGCATTAAATTATCAGGGCCAGAGAGTGACCAAAGAACTTTCAAAGAAAAGCATAGTAGTAAAAAGATGGCTCCCACTAATAAACAGGAAAAAACAAAGAAAATTAAAAGAACAAATAGACCGTCAAAAGATGGATGGTATGCCATGTATGAGAGAAGAAAAGGTTGCTGATATGAGGCACTGCTCACAGTGTCTTCAATAGTACCATGAAAAGTGTGTTGTCTCACCAAAGAAGACCGTGACGTATTTGTGTGCTGTTTTTAATCTAGAATTATGATTAAAGTTTGATCTCAACTTAGTTCTTATGCAAAAGTTCCAAATAATTTTTATTTTATTTTTCAAATATTTGATTTCGTGTATGGGCTTTATTAAACTACCAGGGGTTTAAAAAGGCCCAGAAATAGTGTTATATTAAAGAGTTGGTTAAAATTTAAATTATGCTAAGATTTGTTCTTATTTGTGTTTTTAAATTATAGTCAAACAAACTTTAATATGAACATTGTCATTTCCATTTAGTCCTAACAATTATATAAATTATTTTATTTTTAAATAAGGTAGGCCTTATTGGCCTCAGGTACCTTATTCGGGTCGTTTGTCGGCGAATTACTTTGATCTTTAATTAAAAGCTTCTAACGATATTAAGAGAAAGGGAAGAAAGGATAAAATTTTGCACACATACATTACGTGAGGTATGAGGGAATCAACCCTATTTTTATTTGTTTATCTCTTTTTTTTAAAGTTTGTCCGGTGTTTTGAACACGCTATTAATATTATTATTTTTATGTGGTTTATTTATATTATACAGAATTAAACTGGGGTGCAATTTTTTTGTTTTTGCTTAGGGTGCAGGAAACCCTTGCAACGGCCCTTAAGAGTACACAATTCAAGACGGTTTTACTAACTTAAGCACTTCCCATGGATGTCACGAGAACACAATCTCCACTTTTTGGGGAAATATGCACTACTACTGTAACAAAAACTGATTTGGACCCCTTTAATATATTAAAAAAAGTCATGGATGAAGAACATTTTTTTTTTAAATTATGGTATGTAAAATATTTTTTCAATTTCTTCATCTATGGGGAATCACGCGATTTTTAGAAATAATGTCAAAGGATTGCACAATTAAAACTTATTTTTTCTTCAAAAGTGAACTCCCCAGTATTTATCAAAAAAAGCAAGTAAACACTAGCTCTCATGGTCTATTCTAGAACAGTAAAGGGCATTGGCGCTTATCATAGCGGGATTCCTTTATCCAGGCTTGGGCGCACTGAGAATGGTATTCCACTTGCAAAAATTTCCCCTGTAGTTTTCCCCTCCATTCCCTTTACGTGAGTGTAGCCCCATTTTACAAGAACTACCTTCCTTAACCGATATTGTTAACTGCCTTTGGGTTGAACATAGCATTCAAAAAATATACCAAGTTATATAAATAAAAACTACAATATTTGTATTTAACACCTTATTTATTTATACCCGCTTCGGTGGCTGCATGGTCTAACGCGCTACTCTCGTGTTTGACTAGACTGCCGAAAATAGGGACATTGGGGTTCGATACCGACCGAGTGCACTGAGGTGGTTTTCCCTAAATGGTTTCCCCTAACCTACCACGCAAATGCGTGTGCACCTTCTCTCAAACCTTCTAGTTCCTAAAGCATTAGTATAATTGGTACATAGACATACAACCCGAACGGGTGGTAAAACGCTGCGATTAAAAAAGCCTTATTTATACAATTAGCTAATCATATAGGCAAAGTATTTATCTACTCTCACGCGTTTTATAATTAAATGTCTATGAATCCAATATAATTTATATAAAACATTTTTTTATATGAATTTAACATTAAGATCGAGAGACGTGCTTAGTTGGCACCTGAACAAAAAAAATAGCCCCGCTCCCTCACCCCCCACCCAACCCCAAACTACTCTTACCCCAACCTCTTTTCATGCATGCATCTTATGTTGTCGTGCCTATGCATAAAGATGGCAGCACTGCACTATCATTTTCGTTTCAAAATAAAGATGGCGACGTTGCTCTAACGACCTTATCCTATCCCGCCCCTGTTTTACATATGAGGGTTGTTGAGCCCTAGAATAGAGGGTCGGGGGAGGGGGAGGTGTTTCTCGTTGAAACCTCGTAAACACAATTAGGACCTATTTAATTATTCTCGTTGTAGTTCGCTTGGCTTCATCTAATTAGACTAAACAATCTTTGTGGAAGCTATTGTATTATATTTCATAAATATTCTTCCAAGACTAGAACATAGTATTGATTGTTTAATGTTAACCGGTAGGCACGCGGACTAAATGTTATACTCGTCTAGTTTTGTTTACCAGTAACGAAGTGTTTGGCTAACGTATCCCAGTTGGCTGATATGAGGGTAGTTTTTATTAAATAGTTTCCACTATCTCTCACCGAAGTTCCGGTACATTTCCTCTTAATTCCTACCACATCAGTTTAATTACATGTATGTAGCCCAGATGGTTATAATACTCGTAAAAAGACTAAAATCCTAATCTCTTAAACTCTCCTCCTAGTATTTTGATTGGTGGGGAGTTCAGGGCTCGAATCCCTGTCGGATGTACTGGGGATAACCCTAAAGGGTTTTTCACTCTCTCTACACGCAAATTCAGGTTACACATCCTTTGCATTCAACCTTTCTCATCTTTAACACATTAGTGTATTTAGTAAATTATGCGTATAGTCCAAACGGGTGGTAAGACGCGTTGATAGAAACAAACTCGACGGTATATTTCCCCTACCCCTTGAAGTCCTTCGCACCCCTAGGGGTATGTGTACCACTGTTTGAGAAACACTGTATTATAGGGAGTTGGTCGATACGATAAAACACAAGGGATACTCACGAACGTGACGATATGTGCAACTATGACACGTAAGTAGTAAAAGGGCAGCTTTGTTCGGTTTTCCTCCAACGGAGAGAGCAAGTATTGTAATTTTGGAGTGACGTCAGGTGACGTTTCAATGACGTATATCGTGTGTGGATTGACGTTTTCAAGACGTATGTCGGGTATAGACCCCCTGATCCATCAATGACTGCGTCTGTGAGTGACGCCAGGCTTTAGTGACGTCAGTGAGTGAGTTCAGCCTGTGTGTGTGTATGGTGACGTTCGGACGTCGATTTGGGTCGCTAATTATTCAAAATATGGTGACGTTTTATTTGGGACGTCGCTAATTATTGTTGTTATGGACGTGTAGGTAGGTATGCTAGAGATATAGTATTGTGACGTCATTCTGATTGTTGTATTGACTGCAGGTCGCTAATTATTCAAAATATGGTGACGTTTTATTGGGTCAGCCCTGCCATGTTTTATTGAGTAAGTTTCAGCCCTGCCATGTGACGTCAGCCTGTTGTTCTGGACGTGTCGGTAGGTATGCTATAGTATTGTGACGTCATCCTGATTGTTGTATTGACCTGCTGGTCAGCCCGTGACTATGACGTTTCAAATAATATGACTGTGGTCAGCCTTGCGTCTCAGGTCAGTGACGTCAGCCTGTGGTTCTGAATTATTAAGTAGCGGTAGGTATGCTAGAGATATAGTGATAGTATTGTGACGTCATCCCGTTCCTGTGACGTTTCAAATAATATGACTGTTGGTCAGCCGTGTGACGTCAGCTGACGTTCTGGCGCCCCATTATATTTGAATGTAGGTGTGAATTTTTACGTCACAAATAATTGACTGTTGAGTGACGTCGGGAAGGTATGGTAGAGATATAGTGATAGTATTGTGACGTCATCCTGTGTGACGTTCCGGTTAGTTGGTCAGCGCCAAGATAAAAAAAAAACTTGTCCGCGACAGAAATTAAGTGTATATGAATTCAGTGAGTGAGGTCAGCCTTGGTCAGCCTCGCCGTGTGACGTCAGCCCGCATTTGGATGTCACAGCACTTGACCGAGATTCGAACCTCGATCTCCACGCCCCCCGAGCTCACACGACTAGCGCGTTAGCCAACTACGCCCCCGAGGAGGGTAGTAAGAAATATAAATGTGCGTATTACCACTCGAGTTTAGGATATCAATTTATTATCACAAATAGATTGGGATAACTCAGAAGGAACGCTTCAATGATGTATGGCTTCAATGCCGCTCTGAGCCAGCAACTGTAATAATAACGTATGAGACTATGGTGTAATTAAAATATGTGTATGGTAGTCTGTGACGTAAGAAATTAACGTCAGTAGTAATGGGTGTGTGACGTCACCGTCACATTGACAGCTCACTATAGAATTTTATAGTAGGTTCGCTTAAATAAGGCGGCTTTATCTGTGCAAAGAAGATAAGGGAGGACACATAATAGTTGCTGTTTTTATTGTATGTTCGTTAAAATAAGACGTCTTTGTGATTGAAATAAGCTCACTATAGAATTTTATAGTATGTCCGCTTAGATAAGGCGGCTTTATCTGTGCAAATAAGATAAGGCACGACCCATTATAGTTGCTGTTTATATTGTATTCTCGCTAAAATAAGACAATTTTGTCTCTGAAATAAAATAGTATTTTTTATAGTATGTTCGCTTAAATAAGGCGGCTTTATCTGTGCAAAGAAGATAAGGGAGGACACATTATAGTTGCTGTTTATATTTTTATTCTCGCTAAAATAAGACAATTTTGTGTCTGAAATAAAATAGTATTTTTATAGTATGTTCGCTTAAAATAAGGTGGCTTTATCTGTTCAAAAAAGATAAGGGAGGACACATTATAGTTGCTGTTTATATTGTATTCTCGCTAAATAAGACAATTTTGTGTTTGAAATAAATAGTATTTAAATAGGAGGTTCGCTGAAATAAAGCGTCTTTGTTTATGCAATTCGAGATAACACACTATAATTTTTTTATAGTATGTTCACTGAAATAATGTATTTGCCACCCCCCTCTTATATTACATAGTGTTTATTTCCAAACGTTGTCTCAATTATGTAGCCCGCGTCTTACTACTCGTTCGGGTTATACGCTTTAAGTATTAATTACGCTGATGGATTAGGAATTAGGAAGGTTGAATTAGATGAAGTGAAGCCATATTTGCGTGGAAAACCATTCAGGAAAAACCACCCCCACTTCACTTGACCGAGATTCGAACCTCGATCTCCACGTCCCCGAGCTCAACACGACTAGCGCGTTAGCCAACTACGCCCCGAGGAGGGTAGTAAGAAATATAAATGTGCGTATTACCACTCGAGTTCAGGATATCAATTTATTATCACAAGTATATTGGGATAACTTAGAAGAAATGTACCAGAAATTACTTAGAGGAAATGTGAGACTCTATTTTTGTTTTGTTTTGTAAAAGCCCCTTTAGTTACACTCAAACGGAAATCAAAACTGTACTTATACCCATCGATATAAAAATCAGTTGAACAACCGCCTTTGTGTGGTGACTCAGAGTTTATCCAATCAGCCGTCTCGATACATCTACCTTAATACACGATAATATAAGGCAGTAATATTCAATATGGGGTTCGCAAAGATATATTTAGGGGGCACGTAAAAATATATATACAGGGTGATAAGACAAAATTTGAGGGCTAGTGTTGGAGAACAATATTGAAGCAAAATGAGATACGGAATGGTGGCCCGGAAATGTTTCAGTCAAAAGTTTTAGGTGAAAAAAAAAAGCTTATTATTTAATATATTATTTTGGATGTAGCTTATTTAATTTATTTTACATGTAGAGTATAGAATAGTTTTAGATTGCATTATGAACCAAAAAACTTTGGGGTACAAATTTGAAGAAAAATTATTATCTGGGGCTAGGCTAGCAAAAAAAAACATTAGTCAACCTCAGTGGTATTGGAAATAAAGTGCTCACATCAGGGCCCCGGATTCAAACCCTGCCGAAGTCAACTGATTTTTCTTGAGAGATAAAAATCAGTAGCACAACTCCTTCGTATGGGGAAGTAAAAACGTGTGTCACATGTTGATTGTGTACATGTAAAATAACGCTGGAAGGTATGTTAGAATACCTTTTCCGGTAAAAATTGGAAGTCCCTTTCGCGCTGGCTCATAGAAATTCTCGTGCTCCGATTGAATCAGAAAATGTACGTTAAATACCTCAAATAAGCCCATTCGTAAAATGGAATCAGTTGAAGACACGAGTTTAAACGTCCCCTTCAGTCATTTAAACGTCAACATATTGAGCGTCAATCTAGACATATTTTCAAAAGTAGATCTTATTTTGACAGAGTGAACAAGAGAGGAGCGCGTGGTGATTGTAAATGCGGTGAAAAACATTTATATCGCTTTTAGGTGATATATCAATTTACCTTAAATAAGCCCATTTAAAAAAATATCCATTGATTTAATGTAATATGTGTGCATGTAAATAACGGTGGAAGGTATGTTGAAATACCTTTCCCGCTAAAAATTGGAAGGTCCTTTCGCGCTGGCTCATAGAAATTCTCGTGCTCTGATTGAATCAGAAACGAACGTTAAAACCTCAAATAAGCGTTATTTTATAAAATATTCATTGATTTAATGTAATCCACCTCAATACGTACAGTCTAATATGTTTATCGAAAGACCGCATTGTATACAGTCAGTAGGTCCTTAATGTATCTTTCTGTCACTCTCTTTGGTTCTATCGCTCTTACACAAGGCGGCCTTGCAAACAACATTGCGGCACAAGGCACCGATCACCTTGAACCAATGCCAAACCAAGGTGCGCAGTCCAAACTTCACAGGAAGGACCTGACAGCTAGAGAACTTACTAGATCTACTCTCACTTATGGATATGTCAAACCATGTGACCTGCAGACGTTTCCTTTGATGAATATTATCAATACCTATAAAATAACACCGATAGTTTTAGTAAAATGTTACCAATGTTGGTCACAATTAGTATTTTTCGAAAAAAAGGTCCTTCTTTTGAAAACTGAACTGTAATCATATCTTTGGCTAGCTCGACCTTGAGCCTTAGAAAAAATCTCATCAAGAATACGATCTCTTTTTAATTTATAGTGTATTTAACTTGCACTTTTATGAAAACATGCTGAACTTACAAACTAACTTAACCTAGGACAGCACGTCTAAAAACTAACACACCATCCCTAGCTCATAGATATTTACTGATTGGATAGTAAGACTTACAAACAAGCTTAATCTAGGACATACTTCTAATACTACAACACCCAGCCTTACCTCCTGGATATATATTAATTGTATAGCAGGACTTACAAACAAACTTAACCTAGGGCAGTAGTCTAATACTACACACTCAGCACTAGCTCCTAGATATTTACTAATTGGATAACAGGACCGACAATTTTTCGTCTTCCTTAGAAGCACCCGGACCACTTACCCATGGTCACATAAACCAAAAGTATTAACTACGTGTTTAACAGAAGATACATCTACTGAAGCGGTAGCCGCATGATCTGAGGTGTCATATCAACCATAGGCTGAACTGCTGATGACGGGGAGATAAGGGCTCGAACCCCGGTGCTGTGTACTTAGGGTAACTTTTTCTAATACAATTCGACATTCTCCTCCAACCAAATGCAGGTACACTTTCCATAAACTTCATCTAACACATCCATAACCAATTAGATTAATTAGTGTATAGGTGTATATAAACGAAACAGGAAGTAGGTGACCTGGCGGTCTAGGGTGTCAGATTTCTGTACTAGGGATCCGGGGTTCAATCCTCGGTCTCGGCACAGATTTATCTGATTGGAAAACCCTTCCTTCACCTCTGACAAGACGTGTATTAATCACAACTCGTGAATGTGGGAAATGCCAGGCCTCCACCGTAGTTCGGATCCCACGTTAATCTTTAATTTTATCTCAATTTGAATGTTGTTGTATTTTTTTAAATCTACTGTACTTATTTTGTTTCCGTATACTGTGTTTATTTATGTCATAAATGGACTATATTTTATAGCCCCCAGTAATATTATACATATGTAATTTATTTTCTTATCTATTTGTAAAATAAATCTGATCAAATATGTTTTAAAACACCAAGAGGCAATACCGAGCCAAGATTGTTTAGTGAAAAAATACTGTAAAGCGGCTAAAGAATTTTTATAATCTGGAATTTTTTATATTTAAAACATAATATGGACATGACTGATTTGGACATATTTAGTCCTTGTTCATTAAAAATACATTTAAAAAAAAAGGAATAATGTGTGATTGAAACACTTAGGTTAAATTGCTGCCAATATTATGGTAGCCCTCGAAAAAGTGTAATTTATCAAACGTTAGCATTCTTATACTTTGGTGAATGGTGATAGGGTATATTTAATTAATTTATCTCTTCCTTTTAACCTATGATACACATTTTAAATCACTTTATCAACTTCTGATTCAATCATGGAGTGCAAATAAAATATTAAATAGATATAATGTTGACAAGAAAATAAAACCTGCTCTATCACGTGTTAAGTCTGAGTTTCATTATTGGTTTTATTATTTATCGCCGCATCTTACTAACCATTTGGATTATACGCTCAAGTACTAAACTACGCTATGGGTTAGGAATGGGGAATGTTGAATTTAGAGGAAGTGAACCAGCATTTGCGGAAGGAGAGTGGAAAACCATTTAAAACAAACCACTCCAGTTCACCTAACTAAGATTTGAACCATATACATCTTCTCATTTAGAGTCATATTATTTAGTTCTAAAATTAAACTTAATCTCCACTTTGTAAAACTAATAAAACTTATACAAAACTAAGCCGTTTTCTAAACATTCACAAAGTTACAATAAATGTTAATAAAATACCATTTTGAGTGAGAAATTACACAAAATAGTGTTGATACAAGCTCTAAAGAGTTAAAAGCGCCCCAATAATATTATACATATGTACTGGAAAGTAGATAGGAAACCACTTTCACAAAAGCATACGATATATTTCTTCCTTTCCATCCCCTTCCACTTGCCGTGCCTGTATGACGTAGCACTTCAACGTAAAATTGAATAATATAGTATCACAACGTTCTTCAGATAAAGAGTGAATATTTATGTTAGGCGCTAACAGAAATATGTGATCAATAATCAAGAAAATTACAAATTTAAATAGGTTACACAAAATCTGATATTTTTTCAACTAACATAAAACTTTTAAAAACGTAATATATATAAATTTACACCTGAGTTGACATAACTATACTCATAAAAAAAAATGCAGACTTTCAATAATAAGCTATGTTTGTGAATGTTATCTAATTGATATTTTATTTTTTATTATTTAGCACCGCGTCTTACTACCCTTGGGGTTATACGCTTTAGGTACTAATTACCACTAATGGATTAAGAATTGGAAGGTTTAATTAGAGGAAGTGAACCGCATTTGCGTGGAGGGAGAGTGGACAACCATTTTGGAAAAACCACCCCCAGTTCACTAGACTGCTAAGGACGGGGAGATTGAGGTTCGAGTCTCACTCGTTTGAACTGGGTGGTTTTTCAAAATGGTTGTCCACTCTCCTCCACGCAAATGCGGGTTCACTTCCTCTAATTAAACCTTCCCAATTCTTAATCCATTGTGTAATTAGTACCTAAAGCGTATAACCCCAACGGGCAGTAAGACGCGGTGCTAAATAATAAAAATAAAATATCAATTAGATAACATTCACAAACATAGCTTATTATTGAAAGTCTGCATTTTTTTTTTATGAAGTATAGGTTATGTCAACTCAGGTGTAAATTTATATATATTACGTTTTTAAAAGTTTTATGTAGTTGAAAAAATATCAGATTTTTGTGTAACCTATTTAAAATTTGTAATTTTCTTGATTATTGATCACATATTTCTGTTAGCGCCTAACATAAATATTCACTCTTTATCTGAAGAACGTTGTGATACTATATTATTCAATTTTACGTTGAAGTGCTACGTCATACAGGCACGGCAAGTGGAAGGGGATGGAAAGGAAGAAAATATATCGATGCTTTTGTGAAAGTGGTTTCCTATCTACTTTCCAGTACATATGTATAATATTATTGGGGCGCTTTTAACTCTTTAGAGCTTGTATCAACACTAATTTTGTGTAATTTCTCACTCAAAATGGTTATGTTTATTAACATTTATTGTAACTTTGTGAATGTTTAGAAAACGGCTTAGTTTTGTTTAGTTTTATTACGTTTTACAAAGTGGAGATTAAGTTTAATTTTAGAACTATAAAATATGACTCTAAATGAGAAGATGTATATGGTTCAAATCTTAGTTAGGTGAACTGGAGTGGTTTGTTTTAAATGTTTTTCCACTCTCCTTCTCGCAAATGCTGGTTCACTTCTCTAAATTCAACATTCCCCATTCCTAACCCTAGCGTAGTTAGTACTTGAGCGTATAATCCAAATGGTTAGTAAGATGCGGCGATAAATAATAAAACCAATAATGAAAACTCAGACTTAACCACGTGATAGAGCAGGTTTTATTTTCTTGTCAACATATATCTATTTAATATTTTATTTGCACTCCATGATTGAATCAGAAGTTGATATAAGTGATTTAAAATGTGTATCATAGGTTTAAAAGGAAGAGATAAATTAATTTAATATACCCTATCACCATTCACCAAAGTATAAGAATGCTAACGTTTGATAAATTACACTTTTTCGAGGGCTACCATAAATATTGGCAGCATTTAACCTAAGTGTTTCAATCACACATTATTCCTTTTTTTTTAAATGTATTTTTAATGAACAAGACTAAATATGTCCAAATCAGTCATGTCCATATTTATGTTTTAAATATAAAAAATTCCAGATTATAAAAATTCTTTAGCCGCTTTACAGTATTTTTTCACTAACCAATCTTGGCTCGGTATTGCCTCTTGGTGTTTTAAAACAATATTTGATCAGATTTATTTTACAAATAGATAAGAAATAAATTACATATGTATAATATTACTGGGGCTATAAAATATAGTCCATTTATGACATAAATAACACAGTATACGGAAACAAAATAAGTACAGTAGATTTAAAAAAAATACAACAACATTCAAATTGAGATAAATTAAAGATTAACGTGGGATCCGAACTACGGTGGAGGCCTGGCATTTCCCACATTCACGAGTTGTGATTAATACACGTCTTGTCAGAGGTGAAGAAGGGTTTTCCAATCAGATAAAATCTGTGCCGAGACCGAGGATTGAACCCGGATCCCTAGCACAGAAATCTGACACCCTAGACCGCCAGGTCACTACTTCCTGTTTCGTTTATACACTATACACTAATTAATCTAATTGGTTATGGATGTGTTAGATGAAGTTTATGGAAAGTGTACCTGCATTTGGTTGGAGGGAGAATGTCGAATTGTATTAGAAAAAGTTACCCTAAGTAACACAGCACGGGGTTCGAGCCCTTATCTCCCGTCATCAGCAGTTCAGCCTATGGTTGATATGACACCTCAGATCATGCGGCTACCGCTTCAGTAGATGTATCTTCTGTTAAACACGTAGTTAATACTTTTGGTTTATGTGACCATGGGTAAGTGGTCCGGGTGCTTCTAAGGAAGACGAAAAATTGTCGGTCCTGTTATCCAATTAGTAAATTATCTAGGAGCTAGTGCTGAGTGTGTAGTATTAGACTACTGCCCTAGGTTAAGTTTGTTTGTAAGTCCTGCTATACAATTAATATATATCCAGGAGGTAAGGCTGGGTGTGTAGTATTAGAAGTATTGTCCTAGATTAAGCTTGTTTGTAAGTCTTACTTCCAATCAGTAAATATCTATGAGCTAGGGATGGGTGTGTTAGTTTTAGACGTGCTTGTCCTAGGTTAAGTTAGTTTGTAAGTTCAGCATGTTTTCATAAAAGTGCAAGTTAATTACACTATAAATTAAAAAGAGATCGTATTCTTGATGAGATTTTTTCTAAGGCTCAAGGTCGAGCTAGCCAAAGATATGATTACAGTTCAGTTTTCAAAAGAAGGACCTTTTTTTCGAAAAATACTAATTGTGACCAACATTGGTAACATTTTACTAAAACTATCGGTGTTATTTTATAGGTATTGATAATATCTATCAAAGGAAACGTCTGCAGGTCACATGGTTTGACATATCCATAAGTGAGAGTAGATCTAGTAAGTTCTCTAGCTGTCAGGTCCTTCCTGTGAAGTTTGGACTGCGCACCTTGGTTTGGCATTGGTTCAAGGTGATCGGTGCCTTGTGCCGCAATGTTGTTTGCAAGGCCGCCTTGTGTAAGAGCGATAGAACCAAAGAGAGTGACAGAAAGATACATTAAGGACCTACTGACTGTATACAATGCGGTCTTTCGATAAACATATTAGACTGTACGTATTGAGGTGGATTACATTAAATCATGAATATTTTAAAAATACGCTTATTTGAGGTATTTAACGTTCGTTTTCTGATTCAATCAGAGCACGAGAATTTCTATGAGCCAGCGCGAAAGGACCTTCCAATTTTTAGCGGGAAAAGGTATTCTAACATACCTTCCACCGTTATTTTACATGCACACAATATTACATTAAATCAATGGATATTTTTTTAAATGGGCTTATTTAAGGTAAATTGATATATCACCTAAAAGCGATATAAAATGTTTTTTCACCGCATTTACAATCACCACGCGCTCCTCTCTTGTTCACTCTGTCAAAAATAAGATCTACTTTTGAAATATGTCTAGATTGACGCTCAATATGTTGACGTTTAAATGACTGAAGGGGGACGTTTAAACTCGTGTCTTCAACTGATTCCATTTTACGAATGGGCTTATTTGAGGTATTTAACGTACATTTTCTGATTCAATCGGAGCACGAGAATTTCTATGAGCCAGCGCGAAAAGGGACTTCCAATTTTTACCGGAAAAGGTATTCTAACATACCTTCCAGCGTTATTTTACATGTACACAATCAACATGTGACACACGTTTTTACTTCCCCATACGAAGGAAGTTGTGCTACTGATTTTTATCTCTCAAGAAAAATCAGTTGACTTCGGCAGGGTTTGAATCCGGGGCCCTGATGTGAGCACTTTATTTCCAATACCACTGAGGTTGACTAATGTTTTTTTTTGCTAGCCTAGCCCCAGATATAATTTTTCTTCAAATTTGTACCCCAAAGTTTTTTTGGTTCATAATGCAATCTAAAACTATTCTATACTCTACATGTAAAATAAATTAAATAAGCTACATCCAAAATAAATATATTAAATAATAAGCATTTTTTTTTTCACCTAAAACTTTTGACTGAAACATTTCCGGGCCACCATTCCGTATCTCATTTGCTTCAATATTGTTCTCCAACACTAGCCCTCAAATTTTGTCTTATCACCCTGTATATATATTTTTACGTGCCCCCTAAATATATCTTTGCGAACCCCATATTGAATATTACTGCCTTATATTATCGTGTATTAAGGTAGATGTATCAGACGGCTGATTGGATAAACTCTGAGTCACACACAAAGGCGTTGTTCAACTGATTTTATATCGATGGGTAAGTACAGTTTTGATTTCCGTTTTGAGTGTACTAAAGGGGCTTTTACAAAACAAAACAAAAATAGAGTCTCACATTTCCTCTAAGTAATTTCTGGTACATTTCTTCTAAGTTATCCCAATATACTTGTGATAATAAATATATCCTGAACTCGAGTGGTAATACGCACATTTATATTTCTTACTACCCTCCTCGGGGCGTAGTTGGCTAACGCGCTAGTCGTGTTGAGCTCGGGGGACGTGGAGATCGAGGTTCGAATCTCGGTCAAGTGAAGTGGGGGTGGTTTTTCCTGAATGGTTTTCCACGCAAATATGGCTTCACTTCATCTAATTCAACCTTCCTAATTCTAATCCATCAGCGTAATTAATACTTAAAGCGTATAACCCGAACGAGTAGTAAGACGCGGTGCTACATAATTGAGACAACGTTTGGAAATAAACACTATGTAATATAAGAGGGGGGTGGCAAATACATTATTTCAGTGAACATACTATAAAAAAATTATAGTGTGTTATCTCGAATTGCATAAACAAAGACGCTTTATTTCAGCGAACCTCCTATTTAAATACTATTTTATTTCAAACACAAAATTGTCTTATTTTAGCGAGAATACAATATAAACAGCAACTATAATGTGTCCTCCCTTATCTTTTTGAACAGATAAAGCCACCTTATTTAAGCGAACATACTATAAAAATACTATTTTATTTCGACACAAAATTGTCTTATTTTAGCGAGAATAAAATATAAACAGCAACTATAATGTGTCCTCCTTATCTTCTTTGCACAGATAAAGCCGCCTTATTTAAGCGAACATACTATAAAAAATACTATTTTATTTCAGAGACAAAATTGTCTTATTTTAGCGAGAATACAATATAAACAGCAACTATAATGGGTCGTGCCTTATCTTATTTGCACAGATAAAGCCGCCTTATCTAAGCGGACATACTATAAATTCTATAGTGAGCTTATTTCAATCACAAAGACGTCTTATTTTAACGAACATACAATAAAAACAGCAACTATTATGTGTCCTCCCTTATCTTCTTTGCACAGATAAAGCCGCCTTATTTAAGCGAACCTACTATAAAATTCTATAGTGAGCTGTCAATGTGACGGTGACGTCACACACCCATTACTACTGACGTTAATTTCTTACGTCACAGACTACCATACACATATTTTAATTACACCATAGTCTCATACGTTATTATTACAGTTGCTGGCTCAGAGCGGCATTGAAGCCATACATCATTGAAGCGTTCCTTCTGAGTTATCCCAATCTATTTGTGATAATAAATTGATATCCTAAACTCGAGTGGTAATACGCACATTTATATTTCTTACTACCCCCTCGGGGGCGTAGTTGGCTAACGCGCTAGTCGTGTTGAGCTCGGGGGGCGTGGAGATCGAGTTCGAATCTCGGTCAAGTGCTGTGACATCCAAATGCGGGCTGACGTCACACGGCGAGGCTGACCAAGGCTGACCTCACTCACTGAATTCATATACACTTAATTTCTGTCGCGGACAAGTTTTTTTTTATCTTGGCGCCTGACCAACTAACCGGAACGTCACACAGGATGACGTCACAATACTATCACTATATCTCTACCATACCTTCCCCGACGTCACTCACAGTCATATTATTTGTGACGTAAAAATTCACACCTACATTCAAATATAATGGGGCGTCCAGAACGTCAGGCTGACGTCACACGGCTGACCAACAGTCATATTATTTGAAAACGTCACAGGAACGGGATGACGTCACAATACTATCACTATATCTCTAGCATACACTACCGCTACTTAATAATTCAGAACCACAGGCTGACGTCACTGACCTGAGACGCAAGGCTGACCACAGTCATATTATTTGAAACGTCATAGTCACAGGCTGACCAGCAGTCAATACAACAATCAGGATGACGTCACAATACTATAGCATACCTACCGACACGTCCAGAACAACAGGCTGACGTCACATGGCAGGGCTGAACTTACTCAATAAAACATGGCAGGGCTGACCAATAAAACGTCACCATATTTTGAATAATTAGCGACCTGCAGTCAATACAACAATCAGAATGACGTCACAATACTATATCTCTAGCATACCTACCTACACGTCCATAACAACAATAATTAGCGACGTCCCAAATAAAACGTCACCATATTTTGAATAATTAGCGACCCAAATCGACGTCCGAACGTCACCATACACACACACAGGCTGAACTCACTCACTGACGTCACTAAAGCTGGCGTCACTCACAGACGCAGTCATTGATGGATCAGGGCGGTCTATACCCGACATACGTCATTGAAAACGTCAATCCACACACGATATACGTCATTGAAACGTCACCTGACGTCACTCCAAAATTACAATACTTGCTCTCTCGTTGGAGGAAAACCGAACAAAGCTGCCCTTTTACTACTCACGTAAAATGACAAAACTATATGGACAAGTCTCATCATGGAAGATATAAACGAAGTTCCCTGATTTGATCCTATTGTTACGAACCGTAAACGTTTTCCGTCCCCAGTCTAGATCCTCCAAGATGGCAGCCTGTCGTCTCCAAGGCCTGACATACAGGGACTTACACCCTAATATGTTCTAGAATATTTCTACGGGCGCATTTGGTATTCCTGTTACGTTGGACATGAAGACACACTTCTTTTTCTGGCAATGTCTAGGCGTTCAAGGAACAGACAAAATTCAAAACGTGCTTGGATTTTCCTTTCTTTTACTATCTGTCTTTTTTTATATAAAAAAAAGAAAGTGAACTCATTCGCGATTCTTATTGTAACCTCGGTTCTTTTTAATAAGTTTCTTTTTACCAGATGTTGACGTTTAAAATTATTCGTTGGTGCCAGAAAGCACAACCCCTGTATCTTTGAACAATTAAATAATTTTATTTGCTTATCATATATTTAAAAGTAGGTTTATTATTTACACAAGACTTAAATTTAATTTCTCAATAGAATGGCCTGCTGGTGACTGGGAGATTGGGATTTGAATCCCAGTTGGGTTTACTGAGGTTTTATTCCCTAAATGGTTGTATCACTCTCCCTACATGTAACTGCTGGTACACTTCCTTCAAATTCAACCTTCCTCATAACCGTTCAGTGGCCGCAGGAGTCTAACGCGTTACTCTCACAGTAGGCAGAACTGCTGATGATGGGGAGATCGAGGTTCGAATCTCGGTTGGGTTTACACCTACTGAGGTTCTTTTTACAAAATGGTTTTCCACTCTCCGCCACGCAAATGCGGATACACTTCCTATTAATAATAACCTTCCTTATACCTATCACATTAGTGTAATTAACTCGTAAGCGTGAACGAGAGTAAGACGTGGTGATAAAAAAAAGATAAATCTTAAACTAGTTTTTTTTTTGCGCATTGCGTTTAATATACATCCAAACTATCAACATATTTACACTAATGGTTTTGAATTTTAGTGGAAATGAACACGCACTTGCGTTAAGGTAGAGTGATAATTTATTTGGGAGAAACCACCCCAAGTATACTCGATTGTATTCGAATAACAATCTTTACATAACCGAAAATCCAGTATATTGCGAGAGTAACGACCTTGATATTATGCAACCACCAACGCGAGTTAAAACCAAATGGTAAAAATAGATGAAAGAATTTTAAAACATTTAGCGTCTTTAGATTAAATTGAAAACTTCTTGAAATAGCATCTAACTACATTAAGTCAAATACATTTTTATGATAATAAACTAATGAACATTACATATGTGCATTCCTTGAAAAAACCTTAAAAAAATAAATAGTGTTTATAAAAACTAAAGAGGGGTTTGAATCCCAACCTTAAATCGAACTAAAACTTTCTTTCAAATCCTTTTCCCAAATTTGAATCCCTAAACCCCTTAAATATATAAAAATTTTTTTTAAATAATAAAAATTTTTAAAAAGGGGGAAAAAGGTTTGAAAAAGGGTTTGGGGGGTTTTAACCCCTTGAAAAAACGTTTATTTTTCTTTCGTTAAAAAAAAAAAAACTCTTTTTTTTAAAATTTTTTTTTAAATTTTTTGATAAAATTTTTGTATTTTTTTTTGGGGATTAGTTATTTTTCCCAAAACACCCAATTAAAATAAAATTTTTGCCCAAATTAATTGTTTAAAAAAATTTATGATTACAAGTAAAAAGCCTTCTTTTAAAATGAAATTCGAAAAAATCGTTTTGCAAATTTTTTACGAACTTGAATTAATCCAAACGATTAGAGCGTTTCGGGCCCTAAAGGGGGTCCCATTTTTTTAATAAAATCCAACCCTTTAGTTCCAAAAGCCCAAGATTTTTTAAAATCATCAAAAATTTTTATACGTTTGCGGTAAAAAAGAGTAGCTAATTTTCCCGTTTATCATCATTACATAAAAAAATGTTTTTTTAAAACGCCCAAAAAACACACCTTTATGGGGGTATTTTTTTCCCCAAAATTTCAAATCTTACTAATTCTTCATCATTTTTTGTAAATATGGGGTAGATGGGAAAGGGGTTTAATAGGATGCGATGCATCATTTAAAAAAAAATTAAGGGAAACGGGAAAAAAATTTAAGGCCTTTTTTAAATGCTGAAAATAGAATTTAAAATTTAAAAAAATTTTTGGGCCCACAAAAAAATTAATTCTTTCAGTTTTTGGTTAAAGGGACTCTCTCACCCCCAACAAGGGTTGGCCCCATGTTTTAAGGGGGTAAGGTCCGTAAATAAATGGAAGGGCCCAAATGATAGAAGGGATTTGGGTTTTTTTTTTTTCGCTGAGTGATAAAAATTTGGGTTTTTCCCATACTCGGGGCCACCCGATGGATTTTTTCTTCTTTCTCCATTCTAACACGGGTGCGTTCCTCTTTTAACTACCCCCTTATGTTTACCTTTTAAAAAAGTGAGTAGTAAAGTTGTTTAGGGAATTTAACTTAAAAAAAAAACCAAAAAACTGTTTCCCCTCACGAGTAGTGCCCCTGGTGTTCAAGGGGTAAGGGTGTCAGATTTCAAATGCGGGGGCCCGGGGGTTCAACCTGGGTTCCCGGCAAAAAAAGATTTATCTTTTTAAAAACCCCTTCCTAAAATCAAACAAGACATCTTGGGGAATGTATGGAAAATCCCGGGTCGCCCCCGGGGTTGGGGTTTTCCACTTTTAAACGAAAGGCCCCTTCTTTTCTTTCAAAATTCCCCCCAAACCTTACCCTTTAAAGCGTAATGCGTGAAAACCCGAAGGGGTAGAAAGATGCTTTTGCTTTTTAATAATAATAAAAATAAAATTTAAAAATTTTTTTTAACTAATCAAAGTACTCCCAAAAAAACCCAAAAATGTATTTAAACTTCTTGGCTTTCATTTTTTTCCTAAGCCCCCCCGGGGAATTTGTCAAACAAATAAAAAAAGTTTACAAAATTTAGTGGTTATTTTTAAAAACCAGGGACAACTTTCCGTTTTTTGAACCAAATTTTTTTAAATTTACGGCGTGGATCATTATTTTAATAACGAAAAGAAACAGACTCTCCCCTAAATAAAGCATTTTTTTTTTTTGGTGTCCCAAAGGGCCCCAAATTTTTTTCTTTAGCCCAACGTGGAAACCCCCTTGAAAAACACTTTATTTTTCAACAAAAAAAAAGGGCGTTTTTTTTACCCTTTTAAATTTGGCATTATAATGCATTTTTTTAATATTTTAACCCCTCCTTTTTTTCCCCCCCTTCCCGGATTTCTTTTCTATGCTTATAAAAAGTCCCGAAAGCCCCTTTTTTCTTTCTCACTATTTTTGTTCCCCTTTGCTTTGGGGAATTATCAGAGTTTTAAACCCATTTTTATTTTTTTTAACTATCTTTCCCCAAACTTTAGGGATGGGCACCTCTTACTTGTCTTCTCTTTTACCTTTTTTTTTTTCCCCCTCTTCTTTTCTCCCCCCTTGTCAAAAAACTGGGAAAAATTTAAAAAACCGGTTTTTAAACCCCCATGAAAATTTCCTCTCTTTTGTGCAAAGCCAGGTGGGTTTTCCAAAAAATAACCCGTCTTTCAAATTTGTATTTTCACCCTAAATTGATTTGAAACCCAAAATTTCCCCCAGCACCCCAAGCTAGAAAAAACCCCCCCCCCCCTTTCCTCAACTCTTTTAAAATCATAACCCAAATGAAAATCCTGAAATTAAAATATTTTCCTCTTTTTTTTTGCGCGCGTGTCAAAGTACTTTTTTTAAAATTGAATTGTCCAAAACTTTCCCCACCAGGGTTTTAAACACTTTTAAGAAAAGTAGGATTTTTTGGGAGGTAAAATTGTTGCCTTTCCCTTTTGGGGGAAAGATAAAAAATAAAAAATTATACTATGTGAAGGGTAACTAAAAAAACTAAATATGTCGGGTTTTTCGGTTTTTTAATTTTGTTGTTCCTATGGTTAAAATTTCGGATTTTTTTTTTAACTCGGGGAATTTAAACATTAAAAAATAATAAGTTGGGTTTCAAGTCAGCATAAATTTCATCAAAAAGAAAATCTCCTTTTAGTTGGGGAAATTTAACAGCACGTTTTTAAATCGGCTTATAAAAAACACACACTTTTTTAAAAAAACAAATTTTAAAAATCAAAAAAAAAACACAAGCTCCCCCCCCCGGGTGGACTTTAAATTTATTCATTGTAAAAGGGGGAAAACCCCCCTTTTTGCCAATTATATTTTTATTTTTTTTTTGTCATACCGGGAAAAATTAAACCCCCGTGACCCTTAAATTTAGTGGGTAAACACGCAAACGATAAATTTAAGGTTTTTGGAACCTTCTTTAAATCCATTTTCCCAATGGGTTTACTTCGGTTGTTTTTTCTAAGGGGTTTTTCCTTCCCCTCCCCCCAAATTTTGTGGGAAATATTTAATCTAAATTAAACCTTCCCATTCTCAACACATTGGGGTTAAATTGGTTACATAAGCAAATAAACCCGTATGGGAAAGAAAGATCCCGGGGTAAAAATAAAAAAAGTTTTTTGCGTTATAAAGGGGGAAAAATCGTTTTTTTTAAATCAAAAATTAAATAAAACCATTATTAAAAGCTGAATTCCCTTTTTTTTAAATGGGGCAAATACCAATAGGTGAACCTTCCGCAGATGTAAAGCTACCAACCCAAATGCCCGTTGTCCAAAAATACCGCTTTAGACTTTTGGGGAAAGTGGGTAGGGGGCCATTAAGGAAAGGGGGGGAAAAGGGGTCAAAGGGGCCTTTCCCGGGGTACCCCCCGTTAGTTTTTTAGAAAGCCCTTTTGCGTTTTTTATAGCGAGAGGGGGGGTTTGGGAATATGTGTGAAATGTGTAGGGGGGTTATGGGTTTTTTGGGTTTCGGAATTAGGTCCTATTCCTGTTTCCCTTCCTTTTCCGGCAACTTTGTTTAAAAAATTGGGCTAAACCCTCAGGGGGGCCGGTCATGGAGAGTAAAGGGGTTGGGGAAAAATTTGCAAGGAAATTCTATTTCTTTTTTTTGTCGACAACTAGAAAAATTCCCCTGTATTTTAAAATCTTCAAAAAAAACCCGGGCTTCGGGATTTAAAAATTGTTACACCCAAATTTTTCAAAAGGGAAGTACTTTACCTTAAAACCCAAAAAAGTTGTTACAGCCTTTTTTTCATACTAAGTTTTTTTTTTTTAAAAAAAATTTACAATAATTTATTTGTTTTTTGGCTACCCAAATTAAATTCATTTTACTTAAAAATTTTATTTGTTATTTATAGGTCTTGATTTTTTCTATAAAGATTGACTATTGCAAAACACATGTTTTGGGACGTAAAAAATGGGTTAAAATTTAAATTTTAAAAAAATTTCCCTACCTGTCAGAAAAGGGGTTTTTACTTTCCCATTAAAATTTGTAATGTACCCTTCCCCTTTTACAGCTGTAAATTTTGGGGGAATATTTATAAAAATTTGAAAAAATAAAATTTTTAAACCCAAAAAAGGGTTTTATTTATATAAAAACGGGAATGAAGCAATTTTTTTAAAGCCGTCGGATGGGGGTTATTTCTAAAAAAATTGGGTTGTAATTTTAAGGGCATTGACAATTTAAATCAAAGACCCCAGGACAAATTCCAAATTTCCCCACTTTCCCAATAAAAGGGTTTTAGGTTTTTTAAAACTCTTAATACTTTCCCTATAAGAAAAAAACCCCCGGGCCCTCCCTGTTTGTCAAAAAATGCAAACCGTTTCCCAAAAACTCACCCGCCTCGTTGGCGTATTTTTGGGGGCAAACCCGCGTTTGGGTCGTGTTAGCTCCCCGCTGAAAGGGGGGGAATCAGGTTCGAATCTCGGTCGGGTAAAACGGGGGTTGGTTTTTCCTAAAGGTTTTCCACTTTCCCCTCCAAAAAAATTTGCGGGTTTCATTTCCCTTTCTAATTAAACCCTTTCCCAATTCCTAAACCTTTTGCTAATTATTACTAAAAGCATAAAACCCCCAAGGGGTTTTGGGGTAAGACGTGGGGGGCAAAAATTTTTATTTTTTAAATTATTTTTAAAGTTTTTATTATTATTATTACAAAAACCCTCCCCGGGCAAAAGAGAACAGCATTTTGAGGGAATACTTAAAAGACCTTAAACTTGCCCACTTTAAAAACGGGTACGGGGGTTTTAAAGAGGGAAGGGTTACAAAAAACGGAGAGACTTCTGGGGAACCGTTACGCGTTCAGACGCCGTATATTGTCCTTTTCCCCTTTGGGTTTTTTGGGGGCCCCCGCCCGGGGGCGTCTCTCTGCGTGTTTGGGCGGGGGGGAAAAAAATTAAATGAGAAAAGATAAAGGGGAAAACGAGGGTTTGGTTTTCCCGGGGAAAGCCTCATTAATAATAATGCTATGAGGAACGGGGGGAGGGAGGAAGGTTTCTTCCTGGAAAGGGAGAGGGGAAACCACATGCGTGGATGTGCCTCTGCCACTGTTGTGTGTGTGTTTTTGTGTTGTGTGTGTGGGGCGCGTACTTAAAAAATTATCTACGCAAAAACACAAAAAGATCCTTTTCTTGGATCCGGGCGAGCTCCCTTTATCCGGGAAAACGAAAATTTTGTGACTGGGGGAATTTCCCCCTCCTCAGCAGATTGGGATTTTTTTTGGCGTCAAACATGTCAACCCTGGCTCGTCTGTAAAAGGACCCTGCCTTTTTTGGGGTCACAGTTCGATCCTTTTTCGGAAAGGCTGTAAAAGGTTTTTTTTAAGTATTTAAATCCCCGATGAATGCGGGGGGGCTTTCACGGGAAACCCACGTGGTCTTAAAATTTTCCTTGCCCGCCTTAAAATTGTATTTTCCATCAAAAAAGAAAAAAGGTTTTGGGTTTTTAATCTGGGATTTTTTGACATTACACCGGGAAAGAAGACAAACAAAAGCAAAGTATTTTATTGACAGTTTGATGGAGGGACTTTAGTGAAATTTTTGAAAAATAGTTTAAAAAATTTTAAAATTATATAGATTTTGTTTTTGGTTAAATTTGAATATTTACATTGCTACCCCCCAACTAACTTAAAGCCCAAAACTGACTCTTGGGCCCAAAACTGATTTTTACTTTTAAGGGGATTTTTCCCGCCAGTTGAAAATCTAGGCCTCCCGCCCTTGGCCCAAACCCCAAATTTAACTAATTATTTTTTGGGGCCGACGAAAGGACTTACTGACTTTGGGCCCCAAATGGATTTTTTGGACAAATTTATTTTTACCTACTGACTTTAGGCCTACTGACCTTAGGCCTTTTTACTTTTTAAGGCCATTTTATTTTAAAGTCCTATAACCCCTTAGACCAAGGGATCTTAGACAAAAATTTCCCTTTAAATTTTAAAATTTTAAATTTTTGGGGAAAAAATCATTTAAATGGTGTTCTTTTATAATTGGGCCTAAAGAAATGGTAAGCTATTTTTCCCCGGAAACATTGGCTATGACTTGTTGTGATGTTAGTAGATGTTGTTTTGATTTAAGTTTACTGTACTTTTAAACAAAAAGGGAAAAAGTCAAAATTGTAAACAAATTTAGTTTTTATCGGCGAGTATAAAAAACAGTTCTGTTTTTAAAATATTCCACTACCACGAAAACCCATGGTAAAAACGATACGAATCAAGTTCCTTTCCCCTTTAAAGCCCTTTGTTACCAAAATTTAAAAGGGTTTACAAACAACAAACCAGCAAAATTTTCAGTTTTTAATCCCACAATCTCAAAAATTTAAAAAAAAATTTTAAAGGCACTAAAAGAGTCAGGAAAGGTAAGAAACATTTTTGTGTACTTTCACTTTTTTTCATACCCCGGGAAAGGTACGCGCTCCACAGGTGGAATACCACTACCTAAAAACCTTTCTACCCCGAAGCAGGTCACCCCCATTTAAACAAGGGGGAAAAAACCCTTTTTGTTTGTTTTAACATTCCCATCACTTGAGTAAAAGAGGGTTTGGGGGAAAGTTGGCAACACGCCATGACCTTCCCAGCCCAAGATAATTTCCTTTCGTCTTTTCTCCGGGTAATAAACCTTTTCACGGCGGGAAAAGCGTAAGACCAATTTACGGCGAACCCACCCCAGGAAAAGGGGGAAATTTTTTCTTTTCCCCTTTTCCGTTGGAGGTTAAATTTTTTTGGGGCCCGTCTTTGGGGGAAGTTTTTCCCAAGGGTTTTGTACACATCCCGGGGTCAGATACTGTATCATTTTCATGGGAAAGGGGTTCTTTTAGAATTACAAAAAAAATTTTTTTGGATCGACGTTGAAAAAAACATTTTACTTAATTATTAATTTATTTTATAGAAAATTTATAATATCTACCAAAAGGGACAGCCACAGTTTAAACTTTTACTTGACGTATTTAAAAGGGAAAAAAGTAGATTTTAGAAATTTTTTTTAGATGTAAGATAATACCCTTTTCTAAAAAATTGGGCAGTGCTTTTCTTGGGGGATTAGTGGCCAAAGAAACCCAAACAACAAGACTAGCCCAAACTGGTTCGATTATTTATTTATTATTTGTCCCTTTTCCCAATCTGTTAAAAAATTTTAATATTAACCCCTTTCCTAAAGGAATAAAGGGTTTTTTTTTTTAAAACTTTATCGTGACCTTGGGAGAGAGGTGTATTGTAACTGTAAACAAAAATTGGGGTTTTTGAAGGTTTTGTCGATTTTCATGATTTCCTAGAAAAAAAAAGAGGTTTTCTCGATGCCTTTGTGGAGTTCAATTACGGGGGCTAGACCAAACGGTTTAACAGATAAAACTAAAATTTGGGTTTGGTAGTGTTTTAGAAAGGTTTTCCCCTTTGGGTTTTTTTGGGAAAAAAATCTTTTTTATCTATAAAATCATTATTTATCAAACCCTAAAAATAAGAGAAAAACTTACTCAATGTTTAAAAAAATAAAAAATCAAATTTTCCTCGAGTTCTAAAAATTTTGTTTTAAATTTAATATCGGGCCCACTATTTTAAAATTACAAAAAAAAAATATGCATTTAATTTTATCATAAAAATTTAAACTTTAAAAGTATTTTATTTATGGCGAAATTTCAAAATTTTTTCATGCCTCCGAAATCTTTTGAAAATAAAAAATTATTATTATTATTATTTTTAAATTATTTTTAGCCCCGGGCGTTTTAAAACCCTTTGGGGGTTTAAATCCCGAAATTACGCAAAAGGGTGTAATGGTGGGGGTGATTGTGATATAAAAAATTGGAGGCCCCTACATTTTTAAACGGGAAAACCCCCGAACCAGGTGGGGGGGCCTCATTTCCCCACTTTCACAAGATGTCTTGTCAGAGGGAAAAAGGAAAGGGGTTTTTGGCCCAAATCAAAAAAATCGGTCCCGGGACCGATACAAAAAAATTTGAAATAAATTGTTTAAGTTGTAGGAAATTTTTAAAAATAAACAACATTTAACTAAAAACGTAATTTTATAAAAATAAATATTTTCTAAGCTATGGCCCAAATAAATATTTTCAAATAGGCGTTTTAAATGGGAGGGGAAAAAATGTACAGAACAAAAAATTTTTTCAGAAAATTTTATATTTTTTCGTTTCATATATCTTACGAGCTTTAATTATAACGCGATAAAAAACAAAAGGGGTATTCAAATGATTGACCTTAAATTTTAATGAGACTCGGGACGAAATTATGGGGCCAAAGAAAAACAAAAAAGGGGTTATTTTTTCCCGAAAAAAGATTGGGCCTTTTTTAAAAATTTCGGGGAAAGGGGGGAAACAAATGGCCCCTTGGCCTGCTCACCCCCCCCTAGGTGTGCCATGTTTTAAAAAGTTTTTCCCTGAAGAAAAAAAAAAAAAAACCCGGGGAAAGTCATGACGTTAAAACCCCCCTTTTAACCCAAATCTTTTGGGATGGGCTGAATTCGGGACGAGCTTTTTCCCAACCAGATCACACCAGTTGAGCTCATGGGTGAAAAAACCACCCGCCCGGGTAAAAAAGGTAAACCTGGGTTTAAGTTAAAACTTTTAAAAAGTTGGTGCTTTTTTAAAGCGTTTTTCTAGAAAAAAAGATACAAATTTATTAAGTTTTTTTAAAACCCCAAATTTTGGGCGGAAGAATGGTTTAAAGGGCGTCACTTTTCGAAAATAGAATGGACTCCCATTATGAGAAGTTTGGGGTTAGAATCCCGGTCGGGGTATTTGAAAGTGTTTTTTTTTAAATTTTATTTTTTCCCCACGCTTTTCCCCAAAACCCACGGGCACAATTAAAAATTAATCCTCCTTTTTTTTTCCTTTACTTTTTTGGGTGTAAATATGCGTTGGGCCCAAAACCCAAATTTAATAGGGGTTGCAAAAAACAAATAAAAAAAATTACCTTATTTAGGTGGCTGGTTTTCCCCAACCCCCTCCCGGGGGTAAATTGGGTTTTGGTATTTTTTGGGAAAATTCAGAAAAAACCCCCTTTTTTCCCCAAAGGGGGGAAAATGTTAAAAAACCCCTTTTAAATTCCCCTTTTTCCAAATTTACTTTCTTTTTTTTTGTGAACCGGGGTTTTTGACTACCCTTTGGGGCAAACCTGTATTTTTCAAAAATTGAGTTGGGATGAGAAAATCCAATGGGAAAAAAAACCCGCTTTTGAAATGGAAGAAAAACAATTTAAGGGGGGGGGGGAAAACTTAGTTAACACTCGACTGGGGATTCAAACCCCTTTTCCCAAATTTATTGTGAAGGGCCCTTGTTGGTCGCGCGACAAAACCGAGGGGGTCGTATTCTATTTTAAACGGAAAAACACTTTTTTGGGGTTTTTTCCCTAACCCCCCCCCCCCCTCCCCCCAAGGGAGGAAATTCAAAGGTGGGGTTTAACGGTGGAAGGTTTAAAAGGGAAAAGGGGGAAGTTAGACGCACATCCCCTCCCCACCCTCATCCCCCAAAAACCCCGTTTTTTATACAGGGGGAAACAATCCTTCCGGTCCGTGGCCCGGGGGAAAACCCCTGGGATCTTGTTGCAGCGGATGTCTGCTCCCCATAGTCCCATAAAAGTTTTAATACACACACACAAAACAAACCCCTGTCCCATTTTCCCAAGTCACTTTGGAATCTAAGAAAGGGGGTAAAACCGGGGGGAAGGAACTTTAAAAGGTTTCACAATTTACCAAGGGGTTTTCAAGGGCGGGCGGGAGAGGAATGTTATTAACATAATGCAAGCCTGAGTATTTGAAAACAGTCCAATTTTAAATACGAAGAAATTTTCCTTAAAGAAGAGCTTTATAAACTACTTTTTTGGAAATTAAATACTCAAATCTAGGGGATTTTTACAGTTAAAAAAAATCAAAACTTTTACATTCCTCATCATTATTCATCAATCTGAGTTAATTTGTTGAAAAGCGTTCCCCCTTTTTGATTAATGGCCCAAATTTGTTAAAATTTTCCCTCCCAAAACATGTCCCCAAATTATGTCCTTTTGGTTTGGCTCCTTAAATTTTTTTTCCCTTCCCCTCTCCTTCTCCCAATTACCCAATTCTTTGTTCAGTAGGGTATCACACCATTTTTCTCTCTTTTTTGCTTTTATCCCTTTTCAAAAGTGCCTTTTTTTAATTTTTGTTTTCAATTCTTCGGGAAATTTGATACCATTCCAGCCATTTTCTTGCCCATTTTTTTAAATGTTTCAAAATCGCCCCCCTTCAGTTTTTGCCCTTTTTTCACATTTGTAAATTGCATTTTCCCAAAACCCAAATGTTTTTAAAAAGGGAACCTTTTCCGCTTTTCAAATCAAATGCTGGGCATTTTGGGAATAAATTAAAAAAAAGTTTGTCCGGTTTTAAAAAAAAAAAAAAAAAAATTTGCATCGGAAGATTAATTTAGTTTTTTTCAACACACGTGATCCCAACCCGTTAATTGCCATAGGCAGAAAAAAATTTTAAATGAAATTAATATTTCCCCGTCCAAATGTTCGTGAAAAAATAAATAAAGCAATAACGAGTAGATCACTATGATAAAATAAAAAAATAAAATTTTAAAAAGGATCTATTGAAGTAAATTTTAGTTTTTTTTCAGAGAAAAAAATAAATTTTTTCAAAAAGAATGCAAAAAAGTTTTAAACCGAGTTAACGTTCCCTTTCCAACCCCCAAACCCCCATTAAAAGGGAAATTAAAAAATTAGATTATTTTTGTAACCTTTGGGAAAGATAGTTTTACTTAAAATTTTCCCGACAAACCCTGTTGAAAAAAAATGGAAACCCATTTAACTAATACTTTCCCCCAAAAAATAAAGCTTCTTAAGAAAACCGGGAAAAATTATCTATTCCAAAACCCCAAAAATCCATTTTTCTCCTCTCCGCCCCCAAAATCTTTTCTCGTATAACGAGCTTTCAAAAATTTTTGGGAAAGACAGGGTTCGCCTCGGGAACCTCCTCCTCGAGCAATCCAAATTTCCCCGGCCCGTTTGGGAAATGAAGAGACCTCTAGTATGTCTGACAAAACCCCCTGCTTCATCCCCTTTCCCCTTTTTTCCCCGCTTAGTTCTCAATTCTTATTTTTAATAAAAGTTTGAAGCAGCACCCAAACCCTTCCCCTTTGGCCCCGTAAGTCGATGTCGGCCAATAAATTCAAAAAGAGCTCCGGGGGCTTGGGTCGTCAACTAGCGCACCCCCCCTTTTGGGAAGAGCTAGGGGTGCTTCAACAGGGACAAAACCGGTTTAACCCCTTTAATTTTTTTTTTAGGTTGGGGGGGGAAAAAAGAGAGAGGGAAATCCTCGTTTTCCCGCATTTTAAAAAAGTTTTTCAAAACAAACCGAAGTTGGGGCATTACATTTCGTGAAGAGGATTATAAAACTTTACCCACAAAATACATCTTAAAAAGTAATTTTGTCTTGGGTTTACTGATTAATTAAAAACTATCTTCAACGTTTAATTTTTTTCCCAATTTTTATTTATTTGAGATATTACTAACCTTTTACTTTCGAACGGACTGAATATATAAAACAAAGACCTATAAAAATAACTTACATATAAAACAGGCACAAAAATACGCCCACAACTGTTAAATTTAAACACTGTGAAAAGGGGGAAACCCACATTTTTTCCTTTTAAAAAATCTTTGGGTCATCCCGGGGGAAAGAAACCAGGGAATTAGCTCAGCAGCTTTACGTAAAACCCGGGTGAGATTTAAAATATCGTACATTTTTAAAACAAATATAAAACCCATTAAAAAGGGGAGTTTGAGGGTTCGAATCTTTGGGAGGTGTACTGAGGGTGGTTTTTTTAAAAAATTTTTTTTCCCACCATTCGAGTATTCAACCCTCTTTTAAAATTAACCTTCCTATCCCAAACGTATAACCCAAAAAAAAAAAATAAGAAATAATTAAATTTTTAGAATTCCCGAATGTTTTTGTTGAAATTTTATTCAATGTTGATTGGGCCAAAAAAGGGGGGCTCCCCATTAAAAAAAAAAGCTTTAAGGGTTTCTATTTATTTAAATCTTTCATGTTTAAATCCACAAACACTCCCTAGCCCAGTTTGGGAAATAATTTGGGCCCTACCAAATTTCCGTTGTAAAAAGGCGCCCCCAAAGTAAAAATGTACATCTTTTTCCCTGCTCGTTGAGTTTTTGGGTGGGAAACGAAAGGGCGATAAGAGGTGTGAAATAATGGAAACTTTTTTAACCCCATTCAAGCCCAAAATAACCAACCCTTTTGAACCCCGGTATAAACCTATTGTCCCCGCGGGAGTAAAAATTTTGGGGCCATCCCTTTGGGTTTTTTTCAGGTGTGATGACCTTATGATTGGACGGTTAAATTTATTTTTGTACATATTTCATTTAGCATCAAAGGGAAATATAAAAATTTTTTGGGCATCCTGTATATTGTTTAAAAAGGGCTTTCCCCCATTGCAGCCGTTTGGGGATTTAACCCCCAGACCCATCGGATAGAAAGGGGCCCCAAAACCCCTTTCCGGAAAAAAAACCCGGGTTTCCCGGGCTCTAGTGATTGTTATTTTTTCCCAAATCCTAAAAAAAAAAACCAAAAAAAAAAACCCCCTTCCCAAAATCCCCTCCCCCGAAAAAATTTTCCCCTCAATTCCCGGGAAAAAAAAAAAAAAACCCTTATTAAAATCCAGTTTAAAATTTAACCCCCCGGGGCCCCCCAAAAAACCCCCAGCAGTTTAAATTTTTTAAGTGCCCAAATTTACGAAGTTCCCCCCATTTCTATTTATTTACACCCCTCACAATTTCCCTCATCCCCTTGGTAGCCCCGTTTTGTACTACCCTTTCCCCCCATTCTGGGAATTTTTTTTTGTAAAGTAAAAAAAAATAAAAAAGGGGTTTATTAGTGCCGGCAAATGTCTGATTTAAAGGTTTTAAAAAAAAAGAAAGAAAAAAATGATAGGGGAAAGGGGGTTTTGGGGGGGGGTGGGGAGGTGAATGAAAACGTAACAATGCGTTAGTCTTTTGGTAATTTGCTGCCATTTACATGAGTTTTAAATTTAAAAAACAGAAATTTTAGAGGGAGGAAAAAAAAAAGGGAAAAAAGGGTAAAGGGTAGCTATCTTTAAGTTAGTTTAAAAAATTACAACGATGTATAAGCAGGGAAAAATTTTTTAGAGGGTGGTTTTGGTTTCGCTTTTGCTAACATAGAAGTCATAAAACAATTAAGTTATCTTTTTAATTGATTTATTAAAGGGAAATATGTAGGGGGAATTTATAAACACCCCCCTTTCCCCCCCAACCCCCAAACCAAAACCCAAAATCTTAAACCCTTTTTACCATCTCAAACCCCCCAAACGTGATAAACAGGAAAATGGGGGGAAAATTTGGGCTTGGGGAAAGTTACTGATTTCCCGTTTTTTTGGGCTCTCGTATTAATTTAGTGGCAATGGGGCCCCCCTGGCTTTTACGCTTTTCCCACTTGGTGAGTTTGGGAAAAAAGGGTTTTCGAATCGGTCTGAATATTAACTTGATGAATTTGAAGTTTCTTTTAAGAAATATCTTAAAGTTTTTTAAACGCCAAAAAGGGACGATTAAAAAGTGGAAGGGCAGAAAATGGGGTAAAATTTCCCTGCCCAAACCCCTTGGGTTTTTTCTTCTTGATATAATTTTTTACCCCTTCCCCCTGACGAGTAAAACTTTCTAATATTCCCCCATTTGGGGGAGCATTGACTTGTAATTTTCAAAATTAACTTTTTCCCTTTTTTTACTATTTTAAATAAATTATGTTCCCAAAAGGGTTGGGCCTTGTTTTACAAAAAATGGGGTAGGGTTCCATGGCATTTTTGGGGGAAATACAAAAAAGGTTAAGTTGAATATTAGGGTCAAATTCATAGTAAGCCCTTTTTTAAAGCCCAAGGTTTGGTTTCTAAATTAAACACGGGGTTATCCACCCCAGACCAAAAAGAATGAGGGGCCGTTTCCCCATATACTGGCCCCTTCCATTTCTCAACTTAAATTGGGGGTTCCCCCCTTGGGTTTAGTATAGCACCGAAATTTAAAGGGTTTTTGACTATGGGAACTGGCCCCTTTAAACATTTCAGCGTTAAAATTTTAAAAACCCATTCCTTTTCCCGACTTTGGGTAAAAATGTTGCATTTCACCCCAACAGCTTTGTTTTTCTCTTACCTAGTAAAGTAGATCAAATTAAATTTCTTTCGGCCGAAAATTTTTATTTAAAAAATAAGATATTAAAAATTTTTATCCCCAAAATCCTCACAAAAATGGGCGTCTTAAATTAGTTTTAAAAATGACCCCAAACCCCTCACAATTTTTCAACCCTGGGTCATTAGTTTTTTTAAAGGGCCCAATTTCCCATACCCTTGACCTTCTTGTTTCGTCTATCATCCAAGGGACATATTTTAAGGGTTTTACTATTGGACTAATCCCTGGGAAACGCTTGGGTCGGCCCCCCTCAGAATAAAAGGGAGTTAGGGGTGGCTCCCTTGGGTTTGAGCATTTGGGATTTGGGAAAATCAAAAGGGCCCGGGTTTTTATTCTCCCCTTTTAGGTTTTCATTTTTCACGCGAAGTGGGAAAAAGATTAAAATTTCAGGATTGATCCCGTGTGACAAACATCATATATCACTTGTGATACAAAGGAATTAAAAATATTAAATTTCATGTTGGCATACTTTTAAAACAGGGGGGGTTAAACTTTTTATCCCAAGGACCAAATCGATTTCGTTTGGGGCCGTGGGCCCAAAAATATATTTTGGAAACCTTAACCCTTTAATTTAAAAGCCCGAAAAACAACCTTTAAAAACATTTATTTTTAAGTATTTTACGAGCAAATTTCTGCACTGAATTTAATTTAAAATTCCCCAATTGAGGAAATTTTTCTTTTGAGCGAAGTGAAAGGGCCCCACCAAATTTTTCTGGGAAAGGTATTTTTAAAAATCTTCCGTGAATTTTTTTAAAAAAAACCCAAACGACATGGGACGAGGGTTTTTTCCCCCCTTTCGAAGGGGAAAATTTTGCAGGGTTTTCCCTCGCTCAAGAATAATCCCCAACCCCAGTTGGGGGTTGAAAAAATTTTAAAAATCAGGGTCTTTTAAAAAAGGGGACTTTAAACCCCAAAAAACTGAATTTACAAATTATTAACCAATTACGTTCATTAAATTACATACATATTGCATTTTTTGTTAGTGAATCTTTAAATTTTAATACCCCCCTCCCCAAAAAAATTTTGGATTAATTTCCCAAAAAATTTTACTTTGCAACCCCACATTCCACTTTTAAAAAAACGACTTAGAATTATAGAAACCGTATTTTTACATATTTTTATTAAAATAAATGTACCGGAAAACCAATCATCCCCTTTTTAAAATAAATCATTTTATTTGGAAATTTTTTTCACATCCAAACAATAGGTTCCCCCTTTTAATTTCCCCTTTAGGGTACTTTCGAGGCCCCAATTTTTAGTGAAGGGGTGGGTGGTTTAGTTGGACTATGACAAATGTTTAAGTAATGAATCGCCGTTTAAAATTTTAAATTTTGGATAAACCCTGAGCGTCCAAAACTTTCACTTTTTTTCCCCAAAAAAATTAGGGTCAATAATACACTAGTGTTAGGGTAAAGGCTCTAGTGTTTCTTTAAAAAAACCAAAAAGTTTTTTTTTAATAATTAAAACTTTAGAATAAAAGAAATTTTAATCCTAAATATGACAAAAATTTAAAAAGAAATTTAAAACTCTTGATTTAAGGGTTTTAAATTTTTTATATAGCCTTCCCTAAAATTAAAAGGGCTAAAATAATCAAAATGAAGCAACGGGCAAAAGATTTTTTATACTTTTTTTTTAATTTTCAATGATTTACTGCAAAAACACAAAAACAAAGTTTTTACCAAAAAACTTTTTGGGTTAAGGGAGGGGGCGCCAAAATTAAAT
>JBCFYV010001916.1:0-42412 GCA_039000515.1 Timema cristinae | reverse complement strand
AATAATAATTATGTTATAGCTCAAAATTTATATAGTTCAGAAACTGTTGGTTTTAAAAAAGATATTCCAAATAAAAGTATGTATTTTTAATAATACTACAACTTTACAATAACATGTTATATCTAATCATGATAAAATTAATTGGAAATATCTACTTATACAGGTTGTTTCAGGAGGAATAACGAATATTCTGGGAAGTTTTAATATTTTATTCTTAATTATAGGTTTCATATAAACATGTGGCCAGCTCACAATAAATGCGGGGATACAGCTATTTGAAACTTTGTACGTTCAGCTTGTATACGTGCGCAGCTCTCTTGATTAGACTGGTGCGCAGCTATCTGAATCAACTGTGACTAAGGAGCAGCTATAACCAAATACCACGCCGTTTGGGGATAGAAGTTTTGTTGAGAATTCCACACATCTTGACACTTGCTGAAAGTGCTGATATTCTGTTTGTTTCCTCTATTTGAAATGGAAGTGCCACTGCTGTTTGTAAAGAATACTATGACGGTTTCCTAATCACAAGAGTACTGGTACCAATAGTGCTTACTAATGTTTACAGCAGATTGTGGGAAGCTGGCACATCATTACTTCTGAACGTGCAAATGAACTAAGTGTGATTGTAGTAGAAAGAATTTTTCTGGTCGGTAGAACGTAGTCCCACTAAAAGCACATGAACATTTCTACACGAAATGGTAGTCCACATGTCAGAGTTTGGCAGTAATTACGTCAACATGGCATGCATCAATTTCTCTCTCAGTGGGTGCGACACTTTCAACCAAGAGATAGAGCCATTCGATTGGAATTTTTATGGTGGGTAAATGATAATCACTGATTAATTAATTACATTAATACTGATCAGCCATGAAGCTACCTTCATCCATGATGGTATCAACATCACCCGCAATCCGTTTTGGTGGTCCCATGAAACTCCACATGCCACCAAAGGAAATATTGTCAACGTAGTTTCTCTGTAAGCGTGTGGTGTGGTATTATTGACAATCAGGTGAATGGGCCTGATATGTAGCAAAATTATCTTACAGGATCCATTTATCTTCAATTTCTACAAGACGAACTTTCACTTCTATTGAAAGAGGCTCCCTTGGCTACAATGAATGATTGGTCTGATCCTTCTCACGCGGACCTCCTTCACATAACAGTCGTCAGATGACACAATCCTAACATTCCCTGAATGATGAATCGGCCGTGGGGTTCCCGTTCATTGGCCAACAAGGTATTATTATGGTGTGTGGGAATGGATGAAAAGTGAAGTACTGTATACAAAGAAAAGGTAAACACAAGGACGAATTGCTTGCCGCATTATGGATGGTGCTGCCCTGATGCCAAGACGACCTCAGAAGAACAACACGTACTATTATCACCAGAGTTTTCAAAGTTCATTGAGGTTGCCGCTGGTGTTTTTGGACGTTTATTGTGAAATGTAATTTATTTGTCAATTATTTGTGTTTTATATTAATATTCAAACAGTAAATACACATAAGCAAGTCATTTATCGTTTTAAATACTCTAGTACTTACTTTCACGTGACAATTTCACAAAGCTGTATCTTCGCATCTATTGAAAACTGAATATATGTTTATGTGAACCTTTTTACTCAGAATAATAACTTCTACAACCTCCCAAAATATCTGCTACTCCTGAAACACCCTTAATATGTAACTATATATATTATGGAACTCTTTAAACTATAAATGTATTGTTACGCTCTTTAGTGGACGAAGATTATACTCTTTTATCAATGTTTTCCAATGTTTCTGTAATAGTGTTCTATATTATTTCATTTATGCTCTGGGTGGATTGTTTCTGCAACAACATGTATTATTTAGTTTTCCAAATGTTTACGAGATTTTAGTAACTGTCTTTATTTTAAGATAAAAAGAAAGCACATATTTCCGTACCTTTTTTTATTTTAATTTCTACATCTACAAAACATTATTGTAATATAATTAAATGAATGGTAAAGTAAAATCGTGCATACATACTCACATGGTATGTAGTTGGAATACAATTTTCAAAAATATTTTATCAGTAGGTATATTACCCACAAATAATATTTTCTTCAAAGAAATAGTATACCTATCATATTTATGTTTTTGTGTATAACATACCACAGACACTCTAATCGAACCGAATAGTTAAGGCTATTTTGAAACACTTTCAATGATTCGGGAATCAGTTGGCAGTAAACTATCATTAATTGAGTTGTTTTAAGAAAAAAGTACCATAGTATTAATGATATAAAACCCTGCTACAAATAGTGAATTTGAAAAAAAAAGTTATTTTTAAAAAACCTAATTTTTTGAAAATAAATAAAATTAAACTATTCTTAATTTTAAAGATATCGTGAAAATCACTACTTTCCCTTGAGATATGGCCATATAACATCTATATATTAAGTTTAAACAAAATTCTATAAAAAAAAAGTTGTGTGGACAGAAAATTTACAGACGGAAAAGGAAATGGAATACAAATAATTAATTTTAATGATTTTGTAGGCACTTAAAACAACTAGATTAAACATTATAGGAATTATTATATCAAATCAATAAAATTTGTAGTATTACTTTAATATATATGAAAAAATAAAATGCACAAATTGGTTGAATTATTTAACTATATTTTTAAAATGACATTTAACAACAGTAACAGTTTTTTATAACATTTTGTTTGTAAAAGTGAATTTCAATTGAACTCAAATTTCCAGTTTTGCATTTCTGTCACCGCTCAAAGAGTTTCATATCGAATCTAAATCCTAAAGTAGGTCAAACAGTTAATGTACTGTACAAGTGAGTGAGTAGGCCAAAGGGAATTACCAAAGTGCCTGGTTAAGACTTTTTCAAAGAAAGACACTTTGTACGGGTTCCAAAATAATCAATGTAGACTACAAAATTATTTAATAAAAATGTACGCCTTATAATTAAACTGTAGAGTGAATATTTAATACTAAACAAAATAATGTATTCTTCTCAATACAGTTAATTTGTGGTTTTCATAATTTACTGAAAATCGCATTAACTTATTTATTTATTCATGCAAATGATAATTTATTTGTTATTGAGGTAAAAATAATTGTTAGTGTTTACTATATTTTTGATTGTCCTAGAAAATAGAATTTCGTGTTTTATAACAAATTATTATTCGATTTATTATTTTGCTGTCCAGAAAAATATTTTGCAGAGTAGTTTGTCTAGCTAGACAAACCTCTATTGTTAACTTGACTAAAATATTTGAAGCGTACACAAACTTGTTGAAAACTCAGAAGAAGTCTAGCTGCCTGGCATTGATAATGTTCACGTGGTATCCAACCCACAGACAATACTGTATAGTCAACAGGCCTAGAGGTATCCCAAGATGGAGTCGAAGGTGTTATTAAGTCGAATAGGTGTTGTGAGGGGTAAGTCAATTATTAGAAATGTTAAATAAACTATGTTATGATATTAGTAAGCACCGCAATTGCTCAACGTGCTCTAAACATAACAGCCCCTATGTTACGCATGATAGTAAGCACCGCAATCTGCTCAACGTGCTCTAAACATAACAGCCCCTATGTTACGCATGATAGTAAGCACCGCAATCTGCTCACGTGCTCTAACATAACACCCCCTATGTTACGCATGATAGTAAGCACCGCATCTGCTCAACGTGCTCTAAACATAACAGCCCCCTATGTTACGAACTGCCGAGTGGAGAGTACTTGCCGTTAGGATATAGCATTGACTGAACTTGGGGAGATAAAGGTCAACAAGCATTCACGTCCTCATCACGGTGAGCTTGTTTCGAGAATAACTATACAATAAAGACTAAATAATAATATGTATACTAACAAGCTGGTGAATCCAATGTCAACATCAAAAAGAGAAAATGAATCCACAAGCGCCAGCATATATTCAATAATTAGATCATGACTTGTGTTTATTTATTATCATTTATTATTATTTCCTTTCTGTATAACATTATCAATAGATTATCAATAATATATTCAACTATAATTATAGAATTATATGATATTTCTAAGAGCGTATAACCTGAACGGGTATTAAGACGCGGTGCTAAATAATAAATAAGATATTTCTAAGGAATTATTGATATAATTACATTAAACGCATCAACAAGTAGGGCTCAGCCCTTTGATCTGTATGCTATTTTTGGTAAAATTATGTATTCTAATCATTCTATCTAGGAATATGACTACACATATTAATGTTTTGATTAATTAAATAACACACTAGAAATTTTATTTTTAAATAGGTATTAGATGTCAAACTCTACTCTAATGGATGACATTTTGAAAACTTCGCTAGTAGTTCCGTGAACAGCAGACCTCGAGATCTTTATTTTATCATCGTTACTACAGTACTCGGATGTCTCTTTCGGTTTTAAGCTGATATTCTTCCTGGGTGATAAAGTGAGACGGGAAATAAATTCATACTTTTATATTAATAGATAATAACCTTTGTTTATGTGGTTTAAGAAATCAGCCTTGTGTTATGGCAAAACTAAAAAAATAACACACTAAATGTTTGATTGTTAAATTATAGTTTTAAATTAAAATCACTTGAAATGATATGAAATTAAGAAAAATCTCATGATGGGCACCAATTTATAAAATATACGAAAGCCTAACGTTGGCTCACCAAGTATAAAACACGAGTGAGGGCTCTGGATGGGTGGCCAATTGAAAAAGTCTCGCTGCCCCATCGTTGGAACGCCAATTGTAGAAATTTAAGAAAATACTTCTTATAGTCATAACAACTGTCCTTGGCTAGCTCACACTCACCACAAGGATTTTTCTACTAGATTATGAGGACGTCGGATGCGTCTGCTGTTCCTGGAGAAGACTGCGACGACACCGGATAGGAAGCCGATACCAGATAATGAATCTAGTCCCATCCCCCACACAACAGAGTCTGAGACCATCTGTGTCGGCTTTTAAACTGCGTTGATTCTAACGGTGCCAACCAGTATCTGAAAGACATAAAACGAGGCCGACTGAAAAGCAATACCTTGCAGACGGTGATCATCTTTGGGACACGCACAACAACACACCACAGGAAGGGAGAGCCCCACTCTACCTCACGCCCATGCACCACTAGCCTGCCCTTGTCTGGGCTGCGCGAAATGGTCGTGGCACCACTTTACACAAATGACACCACACTAAACTTCACCAAAACACGATCAAGAAGAAATACCAATCTTTCTAACTCGGAGGCTAACCCGGAGACAACTGACATGGAGACTGATCACGATGGCAACGGTTCATTCATCCTAGTTGACAAACTCAGACGTAAGAGGAAATGTAGGAACACAGACAGGACACAATCAAAGATAATTATCATCACGATCAACAATAAATACACACCAGTGAACACAAAGACACCAAAAACAACACCCTCAACACAGATAGACACCAACAAGAAAGAGAGACCGCCACCAAATAGTTAAAAGACCCAACCAACAGTGTAGCCACTGAGGACATGACGGTACTAAAGGAGCTGGATTCTGACCACAATCCTATATTGTGTTAAGTTAAAACTGACACTAACTTTGAGATAAGGGGACTCAAACAAACAGCAGCAACTTGTGACTGGGACGAGCTTAGGCAGACATTAGAGAACACTTTCCCTTACATACAGTATGTAGGTTCAATAGAACAGGCTGACGCTACATTACAATTCCTCACGACCGCGGGGCAAGAAGCCTACAGAGCAAACACCTCTAGGACACTCATACAACATGACCTCCGACAAGAGTACCCATGTATGGACAGACTAGGTTTTTAAGGAGTCTGAGGATATTACTGGCTTCAGGGTCAGCCCCAAATGGGGAATGGAAATGTATTACCTCCAGACCAAATCCCAAGAAAAGAAAATCCTACCAACCCCCATCTCATTCCCGGACTTGACCTACATCGACCCTCATAGTCCACCCACAATCACCAAAATACCTTAAACACACCTTCCCCCATCCCAAGACAAAATAATCCTTCCTATACCCTGGACCCAGCGCAAATACTCACAATCACCATTTCTCATCTCATAGTGTAATGTCTATTAATAGTCTTTAATTTCTTGCAGCTTCATTTTATTGGTTTCACTTCATAAGGTATGTAATTTCAATCACGATGTTAAGAGCCATGTCAGTGACTCGGTATTCAAATAATAAATCAGCTCTTTCTATTATGAACTAGATTGACGCTTCTGTCAATTTGGAGATTCTGGGTCGGGCAACAACCTCACGGCGTGGCTAGCTCAGTTTCCCTTATCTACGCGATTACCATATAGGGATATTCCCACTTATACAATACAATTATTTATCACTTTTATGTTAATTTATTGTTAGAAAGTATTGTCACCACCCCGGTCACTGCGCGTCTCTTTCCTAGTGTAGCAGTGAGAGTTCGTTTCTTCTTCGCGTCTCTTTCCTAGTGTAACAGTGAGAGTTCGTTTCTTCTTCGCGTCTCTTTCCTAGTGTAGCAGTGAGAGTTCGTTTCTTCTTCGCGTCTCTTTCCTAGTGTAACAGTGAGAGTTCGTTTCTTCCTCTCGTCTCTTTCCTAAGTGTAACAGTGAGAGTTCGCTTCTTCCTCGCGTCTCTTTCCTAGTGTAGCAGTGAGAGTTCGTTTCTTCTTCGCGTCTCTTTCCTAGTGTACAGTGAGAGTTCGTTTCTCTTCCGTCTCTTTCCTAGTGTAACAGTGAGAGTTCGTTTCTTCCTCCAGTCTCTTTCCTAATGTAACAGTGAGAGTTCGCTTCTTCCTCACGTCTCATTTCCTAGTGTAACAGTGAGAGTTCGTTTCTTCCTCACGTCTCTTTCCTAATGTACAGTGAGAGTTCGTTTCTTCTTCGCGCTCTTTCCTAGTGTAACAGTGAGAGTTCGTTCTTCCTCACGTCTCTTTCCTAATGTAACAGTGAGAGTTCGTTCTTCCTCGCGTCTCTTTCCTAGTGTAGCAGTGAGAGTTCGTTTCTTCTTCGCGTCTCTTTCCTAGTGTAGCAGTGAGAGTTCGTTTCTTCTTCGCGTCTCTTTCCTAGTGTAACAGTGAGAGTTCGTTTCTTCCTCGCGTCTCTTTCCTAGTGTAGCAGTGAGAGTTCGTTTCTTCTCGCGTCTCTTTCCTAGTGTAGCAGTGAGAGTTCGTTTCTTCTTCGCGTCTCTTTCCTAGTGTAACAGTGAGAGTTCGTTTCTTCTTCACGTCTATTTCCTAGTGTAGCAGTGAGAGTTCGTTTCTTCCTGCGTCTCTTTCTTCCTAGTGTAGCAGTGAGAGTTCGTTTCTTCCTCGCGTCTCTTTCCTAGTGTAGCAGTGAGAGTTCGTTTCTTCTTCGCGTCTCTTTCCTAGTGTAACAGTGAGAGTTCGTTTCTTCTTCACGTCTATTTCCTAGTGTAGCAGTGAGAGTTTCGTTTCTTCTTCGCGTCTCTTTCCTAGTGTAACAGTGAGAGTTCGTTTCTTCCTCGCATCTATTTCCTAGTGTAACAGTGAGATTTCATTTCTTCCTCGCGTCTATTTCCTAGTGTACAGTGAGAGTTCGTTTCTTCTCGCGTCTCTTTCCTAGTGTAACAGTGAGAGTTCGTTTCTTCCTCGCGTCTCTTTCCTAGTGTAACAGTGAGAGTTCGTTTCTTCCTCGCATCTATTTCCTAGTGTAACAGTGAGAGTTCGTTTCTTCCTCGCGTCTCTTTCCTAGTGTAACAGTGAGAGTTCGTTTCTTCCACTCGTCTCTTTCCTAGTGTAACAGTGAGAGTTCGTTTCTTCCTCGCGTCTATTTCCTAGTGTAACATTGAGAGTTCGTTTCTTCCTCGCGTCTATTTCCTAGTGTAACAGTGAGAGTTCGTTTCTTCCTCGCGTCTACTTCCTAGTGTACAGTGAGAGTTCGTTTCTTCCTCGCGTCTATTTCCTAGTGTAACAGTGAGAGTTCGTTTCTTCCTCGCATCTATTTCTTAGTGTAACAGTGAGAGTTCGTTTCTTCCTCGCGTCTATTTCCTAGTGTAACAGTGAGAGTTCGTTTATTCCTCGCGTCTCTTTCCTAGTGTAACAGTGAGAGTTCGTTTCTTCTTCGCGTCTCTTTCCTAGTGTAGCAGTGAGAGTTCGTTTCTTCTTCGCGTCTCTTTCCTAGTGTAACAGTGAGAGTTCGTTTCTTCCTCACGTCTCTTTCCTAATGTAACAGTGAGAGTTCGCTTCTTCCTCGCGTCTCTTTCCTAGTGTAGCAGTGAGAGTTCGTTTCTTCTTCGCGTCTCTTTCCTAGTGTAGCAGTGAGAGTTCGTTTCTTCTTCGCGTCTCTTTCCTAGTGTAACAGTGAGAGTTCGTTTCTTCCTCACGTCTCTTTCCTAATGTAACAGTGAGAGTTCGCTTCTTCCTCGCGTCTCTTTCCTAGTGTAACAGTGAGAGTTCGCTTCTTCCTCACGTCTCTTTCCTAATGTAGCAGTGAGAGTTCGTTTCTTCTTCGCGTCTCTTTCCTAGTGTAACAGTGAGAGTTCGTTTCTTCCTCACGTCTCTTTCCTAATGTAACAGTGAGAGTTCGCTTCTTCCTCGCGTCTCTTTCCTAGTGTAGCAGTGAGAGTTCGTTTCTTTCTTCGCGTCTCTTTCCTAGTGTAACAGTGAGAGTTCGTTTCTTCTTCACGTCTATTTCCTAGTGTAGCAGTGAGAGTTCGTTTCTTCCTTACGTCTCTTTCTTTCCTAGTGTAGCAGTGAGAGTTCGTTTCTTCCTCGCGTCTCTTTCCTAGTGTAGCAGTGAGAGTTCGTTTCTTCTTCGCGTCTCTTTCCTAGTGTAACAGTGAGAGTTCGTTTCTTCTTCACGTCTATTTCCTAGTGTAGCAGTGAGAGTTCGTTTCTTCTTCGCGTCTCTTTCCTAGTGTAACAGTGAGAGTTCGTTTCTTCCTCGCATCTATTTCCTAGTGTAACAGTGAGATTTCATTTCTTCCTCGCGTCTATTTCCTAGTGTAGCAGTGAGAGTTCGTTTCTCTTCTCGCGTCTCTTTCCTAGTGTAACAGTGAGAGTTCGTTTCTTCCTCGCGTCTCTTTCCTAGTGTAACAGTGAGAGTTCGTTTCTTCCTCGCATCTATTTCCTAGTGTAACAGTGAGAGTTCGTTTCTTCCTCGCGTCTCTTTCCTAGTGTAACAGTGAGAGTTCGTTTCTTCCACTCGTCTCTTTCCTAGTGTAACAGTGAGAGTTCGTTTCTTCCTCGCGTCTATTTCCTAGTGTAACATTGAGAGTTCGTTTCTTCCTCGCGTCTATTTCCTAGTGTAACAGTGAGAGTTCGTTTCTTCCTCGCGTCTACTTCCTAGTGTAGCAGTGAGAGTTCGTTTCTTCCTCGCTTCTCTTTCCTAGTGTAACAGTGAGAGTTCGTTTCTTCCTCGCGTCTATTTCCTAGTGTAACAGTGAGAGTTCGTTTCTTCCTCGCATCTATTTCCTAGTGTAACAGTGAGAGTTCGTTTCTTCCTCGCGTCTATTTCCTAGTGTAACAGTGAGAGTTCGTTTCTTCCTCGCGTCTATTTCCTAGTGTAGCAGTGAGAGTTCGTTTCTTCCTCGCGTATCTTTCCAAGTGTAACAGTGAGAGATCGTTTCTTCCTCACGTCTCTTTCCTAGTGTAACAGTGAGAGTTCGTTTCTTCCTCGCGTCTCTTTCCTAGTGTAACAGTGAAAGTTCGTTTCTTTCTCACGTCTCTTTCCTAGTGTTACAGTGAGAGTTCGTTTCTTCCTCGCGTCTCTTTCCTAGTGTAACAGTGAGAGTTCGTTTCTTCCTCGCGTCTATTTCCTAGTGTAACAGTGAGAGTTCGTTTCTTCCTCGCGTCTATTTCCTAGTGTAACAGTGAGAGTTCGTTTCTTCCTCGCATCTATTTCTTAGTGTAACAGTGAGAGTTCGTTTCTTCCTCGCGTCTATTTCCTAGTGTAACAGTGAGAGTTCGTTTATTCCTCGCGTCTCTTTCCTAGTGTAACAGTGAGAGTTCATTTCTTCCTCGCGTCTATTTCCTAGTGTAACAGTGAGAGTTCGTTTCTTCCTCACGTCTATTTCCTAGTGTAACAGTGAGAGTTCGTTTCTTCCTCACGTTTCTTTCCTAATGTAACAGTGAGAGTTCGTTTCTTCCTCGCGTCTCCTTCCTAGTGTAACAGTGAGAGTTCGTTTCTTCCTAGCGTCTATTTCTAATTATGATAACATCTACGATTGCACCAGAGTGGGCTGACAATCTTGATCTATCACATGAGAGTAGTTTGAATCCTGGCTTTCTGGTTGGCTGGACAATGCAACCACTCCGTACTAAGGAAAATATGTATTTCTTTTAGAACAAAACCTAAGTGCAAGATCAGCTCTTTCCGTTTTGGTTTCATCGTCCAATGAACGCAGGAAGCACGTTTAAAATAAAATAAATGTATTGACTTCCAAACTGCCTGAAGGGCTTAAACATTTTAAAATAAAAATGAATAATTAAAAATAATATTATAAAATAAAGAGAGTTCCCGAATATAGATATGAAATTTAAAATAAAATATTAAAATTGCAGTTTATCCTAACTTTTCAAAACAACATAGGGTTTATAAGTTGGGACATTACAATGAGTGGGATTCAAAAAATAACAGAGTTCAATTAAATATAATATGACCTATAATCAATTATGATCATCATATTAAATATACTAATATGAATTAAAAAGAAATATAATTGTTAACAATAGTATAAAATTCACCCTTTCTCCCGTTATTCATAATATCTATACTAATATGAATTAGAAATAAATACAATAATTCTTAGCAAATATGTACTATTAAATTAATTTAGTCTTTGATAATCTTATTTAGAATATTTTTTCTATCTAATTTATAATCTTACCCCTGTTCTTTGTAAAACAAAAACTAAATGGTACAGATCTCTACTGTCACATCCCGCGTTGCATCAGTGGAGAAGGGCGTCGTCATAGAGCTATTGGCAATGGTCCCCTAAATTTAAGGTCGACCCCAAGAGAGCGTTTATTGTTGGGCGCCACCTCATTGGCGATAGTGAGTCTGAACATTAACGAGTAATTCGTTCAGTCGCCAGATGTAGATCCGGACAAATAAGGGACCTCTCGGTCAGGGATAAACTGCTTGGAAGACAAAGGCTCCCCATTAAACCCATAGACCTTCATGGGTTTACCATGATCACATCTGCCCTACCTGATAATTCCTAATATAAATGATGGGTACTAGGGTCATTGAAATAGTTGACAAAACAAATATTGTTCAATAAGCCAGAAGGGCTTACACAAAAAAAATCAGACTATATACAAAATTATTCCTTATATCAATGTTAAATTCACACATTATTTTGGTTAAAATATTTCCAATTAAATGTTTGGTTAAGCCTTCGTCTTAATTTCACTAGACAATAGATTCAAGTTCTAAGCATGAATGGAATGTGTGAAGCATATAATTATTTAAATAGTGAAAATATAAGTCGAAACATTAATAGTTTAGTTTAAAAATAAATAGTAAATTTCTTTACAATTTTATCACGGAAAACAATTTATTGACTTTACACATACTTCAGGAAATATAAACATTGGGAGCTGCGATTGGCCACTGCAAAAAAAAAAAATTAAGTAAAGTGCACATCTCAACTAAACCTAATGCTACTCTACAATAGGCACAACAGTCATTTCTAAAATAGTGCCATATAAAGTCCATATTCAAATATCATCGTCTTTGCGAGAGAGAAAAAAGAGAACACGAATATAGCACTTAGCGGTCTATGCGAGTCCTGCGCGTAACCATACACTTCACGTGAACTCAGGGGTGTCCAGTTGGTTGGCCACTCGTGAGTGCCTCTGGTCACTAGCCCCGGGTATGCAACCAGTGAAGGAGTACCACTGATGGGTCCGTGGTTGACCGTACCCAGTCCGAGAACCAAACTCCCATCCCCAGATGTCGAACCCAGACCCCCTGCCATAAAACTTCGCTCAAAATCTTCCCCACGGAGACAGAGGGTCTTCACAACCCAGGCGTTCAAGTCCAACACACGTACACACACGAATCCGTCCCGCAATACACTGACTCAAACTCTTCTCATATAGCTCAACCACAGTTCACCGCTCAAGTTCTCTCGTAAGCTACGGATAGTTCATAGCGCTGTCGGATGTGTAGCACCACGTGGCGTAAGTAGGCACCGTTAACGTCCACGCACCCCAGGAGTATCCGACTACTTTGGGCATGCTTCCACAATAAACAAATCATTTATTTAGCGGGCCAGGCTGAATATCGGAGGAGAGATCCATGGGACGGGACACGTTGCACTACATTGACTTTCTCGCTCTAGTGTCTAAAAATGGAGATATTTTTTCAAAGGTCGTAATATATGTGAAACTAAATAATATACACACAAAACCCCGAGTCCTAATGACGTTATACTAACATAAAACATTTCTTGACTCCTGGTTTTAAATTATGTATTTTTATTTTTAAAGTCCCATTTTATATTTGGGCTGGTAAAAAAGGTCACTATTGGGTCCACAAGGGTCAACACTTCTTACTAAAATTTCGACTTTCAGTTAACATTTCCGGTATTTTATTAGGGGTTGTACATCTTCTGGTTATCGCATTGCAAGTAAATTCCTCATTTAAAAACGTTGACCATTGGTAGGTAAATGAGTGTAGATGAGTTTAAAATGATATAGATAGATAATTGCTGTACAAAAATTTGCCCTAAGAGGTTAAAGGAAGAGAGTGTCCAAATTTTGAGATACTTACTTATCTACTTACTCTATGTCATTAGAGAATTATTACGTTAAGACTTAGGTAGTATTTATGTACAACTAAAGCTCACAAACAAGTATTAATGTATTTGCCCATATTTCAGAAACTATTGGTTTTATAAAAATATATTACATGTAAAAGATCGTTACTATAAATAGACTTACATATTTTCAATTATAAGTAATTTCATATCTCTAAGATCTAAAGAGATATGATGAAAATGTGGAATCTTCGGATTTGTACGGAACCTTTAAATTCATTTTGACAAAAATATTAGGGTAGCCATTTTGTTTGTAATAATAATAAATTCTTGGAAATGAAATTTAATCAAAATCGTTAGACTTGATTTTGAGAAAATATATATTTATTTTTCATTCTTTAGTAAACTACTCTTAATTTTGGGTTCAACAGATATACTGAGAGATGCCATTAGAAAAACTTTTTAGGATTTGAGGGGTTAAAACATCGACATCCATCAATATATAGGGTTAGATTGTTTGACTGTCTCTAGACTTTCTCAACACGTAAGGTAAAGACAAAGTAAAATGAGGGCGTGTTACTTTTTTTAAATAAACACACACATTACATATTATAAGGTAGAGTAATATGTATAAAATTAAACACTATGAGTCTTCATTATACGTACTAGACTCAAAGGATGTCCCAGCCGAAATATGTAAAAATTGGTCAACACATTAACAGCTAGCGTTGAACAAAGTTTCGAACGGATACACACCTTGCTACGCTGGATTATTAAACACCCTTATCCATTTTGTTAGAATATTTATGGATAGTATTTAAATTATTAGTTGTGATCTTACCTTGAAAAACAGTATTCAAACAGAACAGATAGAATTGTTATGTCTTCCAAACATCCGTGTTGAAATTAATAAAAGGTATTACTATTGTTGTGTGATCTGTTGCGTTACAGCCACTCCTAATGTACGTAGAGTAAAATGTAGTGAAATTAATCATTAATTATACATTGATAAATTTTGATTTAATGGAGAGAATTAAGCCAGTAAGTTAGTACAAAATGCTCTATACTTGATCGATTAACAATTAAGCAGACAATACATTTTTTTAAACGATGTTTAAATCTCATAACTTAATCACGTTGCTATTCACGATATTTACATTATATATATATATATATATATATAGGGATGAGTTTCAACCAACCCTCTGCCTTCTTCAAGTGGAAACCGCACGTTTCAGAACGACTGATTAATCAAGATGGAAAATTCGGCATCATCCACCCAAGGTATTTCAATTTTCTTCTGTTACATAGCTTAAAAAGTGTCTGATTTTAAATTTTAAATTGTCTGTGTATTTGCTAGGGTTAAATTTGCTACTGTTTTAAAAGCTAGCATTTATTAATCTAATCATAATTCAGCAGTACCCACACAAGGTATTTCAATTCTCTTCTGTTACATAGCTTAGAAAGTGTTTGATTTTAAATTTTAATTTGTCTGTGTATTTGCTAGGGTTAAATTTGCTACTGTTTTAAAAGCTGGCATTTATTAATCTAATCATAATTCAGCAGTCACACAAGATATTTCAATTCTCTTCTGTTACGTGGCTTAAAAGTGTTTGATTTTAAATTTTAAATTGTCTGTGTATTTGCTAGGGTTAAATTTGCTACTGTTTTAAAAGCTGGCATTTATTAATCTATGCATAATTCAGCAGTACCCACACAAGGTATTTCAATTCTATTCTGTTACATGGATTAAAAGTCCTTGATTTTAAATTCTAAATTGTCTGTGTATTTGCTAGGGTTAAATTTGCTACTGTTTTAAAAGCTAGCATTTATTAATCTAATCATAATTCAACAGCCTACACACAAGGTATTTAAATTCTCTTCTGTTACATGGCTTAAAAGTGTTTGATTTTAAATTTTAAATTGTCTGTGTATTTGCTAGGGTTAAATTTGCTACTGTTCTAAAAAAACATATTTCATGCTTGAGTCAAATGTTGGTCTATGCTGTTATAGGACATTATAGGGTTGATTCAACGATTTAATTTTAAAGTTGTCTGTTTATTTGCCATAGTTAAATTTGTGGGAGGACGTCCCTGCTCGATTACCTCTTTGACAAATATTAGCTAATATGCGGGCTAATTTCTTGCCTACATGAACGATACTTAATGAAAATAACTATCCGTGAATACATCCAAACTTTCTTACTGTTTGTGTTTATAATAGCTATCTGCTTTTCCCACCGTCAAAAAAAGAACCTTTCTCGATAGTTAATGAATAAGTAAGTTAAAAACTATAATATTATATATCTACAATTACTTGTATAAATAAATGATGCAGGGACTTTCTCTCACTTCTTATCTTTATGCTAGTAAGCGGTAGGTAGGTCTGTAGAAACCATAAGTTTTGTGAAACTAAAATAACAGGTATTTAGATGGTTAATGAAAAAAAACTATTACCACTAAGGAGAAGAGTTCTAATCACTTAATTAATTTAAATGAAGAATTTAAGCTATTTGGGATAAGTATTTAGAAAGGATAGGGTTATATAACCGTAAATAGTTTGAAAACTATTGGATTAATGGGGCTGCATAGGTAGCTGAGATATTGATAATCAAATGTTTCGCTTAGGTTAAATGTTTACCAAGCCCTTAGCAATACACGATCTTAGTGTTTATTAGCATCAACACAAAACTATTTTCTATGACCATATAAATGTATTAAGTAGAAAACATAATTCAAAATTTGAAATTTTATAATAAAAAGGGGAAAAAATAACTATATTTTTGTTGCTCAATAAAACTTAAATGGCCTATAAAAGAAATGTAGCTGATATAGACCGTAGAATGGATCTTTGTGAATCCCATGGTATAAGTTAATTAAAGGGGGCTACAACACAAATTGTATTTGTATTTTTCTTATTGCCTATTTGTTCTCCTACTCCCAGCGTTCATGATTAAATTCAAATGCAAATATAGCCTTAACCAATGTTTTACTTTATTATGCACTCAGTGGTTGAATGGTCTATATACCGCTCCACTCTTAAATTGCAATACAGGTTCGTATGGCCACCATCTCTTTCTGACCCAATGGTTTTTCTGTTTCTGTCCTTTTGAAACAAGTGGAGCTACCGTTTTGTAGCTTAAGAATGACCATCATTCTTTTTATGGAATAAGCATGCTATATCTTATAACAGTTACCGTTGCATATAGTGAAAACAATATAAACTACCAAAACAAATTTTAAACTACTTATTTCGTTATAAAATATGAAAACTGACATAGTTTCTCTCTTTCACGAGTTTACAAATATTTATGGTGGCTGTAATAATAGCTATGAACATTGCCTGCAAAGTCTGAAATGGTTTTCTTTTACACGAGACTGAAAAAAAAAGTATTATGCCGCTTGAAATATTTCAAATAAAACATGAAAATGTGTTCTTGTTAGTAAAATTTTTACTTTTGATTCATTTTAGAAATATTATGGGAAGGAAATTATACCAATAACTCAGTTTTTTGTTTAAAAAAATTATGCGTCAATAGCGTCTACCATTTATGTGTGGTAGTGATTTTTTTCTGTAGATTGGGAAACATACACTGTGCCCGGGCTTGGCGAGTATAGTAGAGCACTTGGCAATGTGACAATGAAAACTGAGAAGCCAGCTCAACACATTAGGCCTACATAAAAATTGATAATACCAGCTGCACATAAAACGTTCGATAAATCTTACGTTTATATGGAAACAAGTATACTTTTCGGTTTATATAGCTGTTAATAGGCTGGAATCGTTGTAATTGCCGAGACAATTTTAAATATTAGAAAATTTATTTCATGTGCAGCAAAAATATATTAACCCATAATATACCCTACAATACTTTCGGGTTAAGAAACCAGCTACCCGCAGTGGTGGTCGATCGGTATAGGGCATTATTATTATTAATATTAATATTATTAGCACTGCATCTTACTACCCGTTCGAGATATACGCACTAACGCTAATGTGTTATGGTAGGGTGATTGTGAGATGAATGGAGGACAGTTTAACGTGGAATCCGAACCACGGTGGAGGCCTGGCATTCCCCACATTCACAAGTTGTGATTAATACACGTCTTTTCAGAGGGGGAAGGAAGGGTTTGGTAATCAGATATGTCTGTGCCGGGACTGAGGATTGAATCCCGGACCCTCAGCACAGAAGTCTGACATCTTACTCCTTCCTAGACCACCAGGTCACCTATAGGGCATTATACTTGCATTACACTTTGTCACAGTTAGTAATCAATTCAGGGTTCGAATCATTGACAAATTCACTGGCAGGAATACCACCTTACCAAAGTCGGTAGTGCGTGTGATAACTCTGTTATGGGTCTCGGGTTCCATCCTTGGCATGGTAGACGATTTGTTATTGGTGAATTGTCAGATGGGGGACCGAATGTTGTGTTTTTCCTAGTATTAGGCTAGTTTGTAGTTTGAGTATTTATATAATCAAGGTGTTCGAAAAATTTAAGAAAAATACATCCAATAAAAATTATTTTATGTAGTTGGTTTCATCTATTGATTTGTTCACAATTATTTTTTTCAAACATTGTCTCTTACTGCCAATTTGATTTATACGCTTATGTAGTAATAATTTCAATAATGCCCTAGGGATTATAAAGGTTTAATTTAGAGTAAGTGTACCTGCATTGCATAGTGAGAGAGTGGAAAACCATCCAGGAAAAATCACCTTCAGTGCATCCAACCAGGATTGAACCCCGATATCCCCGTCTTCAGCAGTCTAATCTATCCTAAGAGTGATGACTATGTGGCCAATGAAGTGGATTGTTACAGTTCCAGGAAAATACCAGTGTACTTTATAGGACAATTTTCTCATTCTTAAGGCATAGTTTTTATTTAAATTACTATTTATACGTTTCTAATCGAGAAAACACAAGCGCCACATGTGGAACTATGAATAACTGTAAATATAGCTCTGCCCATATAAGCACTGATAATAGTTTGGAATGTGAACTAGTGCGTTCATGTTAAATTTTTTTTTTAAATACTATCAAGATTTTATAAACATCTTCAAGAGACATTATTTTGTCGTGGAGAGAAAAGATAATATAGACAATGTGCTTTGTATAGGGTTGGTAAATTCGTATTTCATCACTGAGAGGGTTGCGTTTATAGAAGGTAGGTACTTATTAATTCTGAAGCAGATATTTGTAATCAATATTATATTTAGCAACGTACAAGAATTTAGTTAAAGACTTTTCAGTTTCCAATTTTGTAATAATAATAATAATAATAATAATAATAATAATAATAATAGCACCGCATCTTACTACACGTTCGGGTTATACGCTTTAAGTACTAATTACGCTAACTGATTAGGAATTGGGAAGGTTGAATTAGAGGAAATGAACCCGCATTTGCGTGGAGGGAGAGTGGAAAACCATTTAGGAAAAACCACGCTCAGTTCACCCGACCGAGATTCGAACCTCGATCTTCCCAGTCCTCAGCAGCCGAGCTCAATACACCGAGCGCTTTAACCAACTACGCCACTGAGGGCGGGTTTTTGTATATATTAAATATATTATTTTTGTGAAGTGGAAAATTTGTTTAGCGTAAATGTTATATATATTATGTCCGCATATATAGTTTCATATTTAAAACATAACAACATAATTTCAAGATCTTCATAAGTGTATTACTTGTGATTTTTTTTGTTTAAGTGTTGCGGTAATAAATATTATAAAACTGTTATGTTTTGCGTTTTAACGTCTACACCCTCTCTACTATCATAGAAGCTCCGTCTCAAGCATTATGGGTGTAAGACCGTCTAGTTAAGTACAAAGCCCGTTCCCCCCTTAAACCAGCATTTTCAGTCATACAGGGAATCGAAGCCTGGACACGTGGCGCGGTGGCCAGACATGCTAACGCCTCACGGCCAGCTGATTCATTAGACGTCTTGACCATTGACAATAGCCAAGCGACATAGATTAACAGGCAAATACAAGTCTCCCTTCACAGACAGAGAGAGAGAGAGAGCGATACATTCTTTCTGGACACTTGGCGCCGTGGGTAGACATCCTAATGCTTCACACGCAGTGATGAGAAACAAGGACAGGGGTTCGAATCCTGGTCCACTGGATGATTGCCACCTTAGGGAGTTTCCAGCTCAAAGGATCATATTTGACATAGGGTTAGTAGCAACATAATTACTTTTTTTAAAGGACATGGAAGTGAACCTCAACTTTTGCACGGAGAGTGAGACAGGGAAGCACCTTACAGGAATCCGCTCTCCCAGAAAAAAATCATGACATGTGGCTAATATAGGGTTTCGAACCCCTGACATGTGTAAGACCGTCTCTTTGTTTCAATTGGTGTACTAGTTCCCATTCCCCCCTCTTAAACCAACATTTTCAGTCATACAGGGAATCGAAGCCTGGACACTTGACTCTGGGGGGACAGACAGACATGCTAACGCCTCGTGGCCAAGTGATTCCTTAGACGTCTTGACCATTGACCACGCGACCTAGATTAACAGACAATACATGTCTCCCTTCACAGAGAGAGAGAGTTATACATTCTTTCGGGACACTTGGCGCAGTGGGCAGTCTTCCTAACACCGTGATGAGAAAGCTGCTTCCTCCTTTATATGTAGCATTTTCTTCTTCACCATTTTAATACATATCATATTCTTAAAAAAAATTACACCTGCACAAGGGAATCGAACCCTGGAAACTTTGGCTTACATATGTATCTTAGTACGTATACTGGTTTGTTCACATTAAGGGGGTAAGATATACTCGTAAATATATATTATGGATTATATAAGCAATTCAACCCTGGATAGCCAACTAAGTCACAACAATGTTGGCGTCTCCTTCAGGTCTTTGATTGTCCAGCCGAGGATTTAAAAATAATAACGACATTTTAGTGCTAGTTTTTTTTTATTGACAATCAGCAATTGATTAATTTAAAACAACAACAACAAGCAGCAATATTATTTAGGTCTTTTGACCAATACATATAAAATACATCTACCAGCCAGAAAATGAATAGGAGTCAATTTTATTGTTAGTCTTTTTTTATTGACAATCAACAATTGATTAATTTAAAACATTCACAACAAGCAGCAATATTATTTAGGTCTTTTGACCAATACATATAAAAGACATCTACCAGCTAGAAAATGAGTAGGAGTCAATTTTATTGACAATCAACAATTGGTTAATTTAAAACATTCACAACAAGCAGCAATATTATTTAGGTGTTTTGACCAATACATATAAAAACATCTACCATCTAGAAAATGAGTAGGAGCCACCTCCAAAATAGTTCAAGACACGTTGAGAGACGCTAGAGTGTATATTGACAATGTCTCCACAGTTTTTACCTGGCAATCTTACTCTTCCAACAAACTCAAGCACAATAACATTAGGTTCGGGCTCTTCCGATAGCACAACGTTATAACTTTTGTTTTTCTCAAGTTCGTTTAAGCACTTGACACGATTGTATTCCTCTTTCTCGATCATGTCTAACGCCCTGCATAATACCTCCCCGTCCCAAAGGTATCCTGGTGAGCAGCAGTTTGATGACATTGAATTTTGTGCCGAATAAGATTGGATAGCTTTGCGTAGGATCCATCACAAACGCAGCATTTAAACGGCATAATGTCAATTGGAGATGCAGCAAAAGAAATAAACACTCGCTCTTAACGTTTTTTTTTTCAAAATTTCATCGCTAGCTCCGATGACAGCAGCAGAGTACGTCTAGTTTATTAATTCACTTTTAAACATCACACTTTGTCCTCCGAGATATATCATACAGCGTGCTTTAGATTTAAAGCGCTTACAATCCAAATAGTATATTGACTTTGGAAGGAAAACGTTACCGAAACTGCCCAGACCGAGTATGTAGTCGGCGTGCGTTTCACCTATAATTTTAACATTTGAGTAATTTTTGTAAATTGTTAAATCCTCGAGATTTACAGGTTCTTCGGACTTTACCTCCGGCGGTGGTGGGCGCGCAGCTGACTCTGCTGGCGGTAAACAGGCGACTCTGACTGTGGATACGCCAGTGAATCTGACGCCTGGTAGGTAGACGCCTGGACGGTGGGCACGCAGGTGACTCTACTGACTGGTAGACAGACGACTCTGATGACGGGTACGCCTGTGACGTGTGGTAGGTAGACGACTCCGGTGGTGGGTACTCTGGGGCTGGGCACGCCTGTGACTCTGGGGCTGTGTACGGCTGTCTCTCTGAGGGCGGCGGCGTGAAGTACGGTGACGGGTGGTGTGGAGCTCGGAAGGGTGGAGGTGGAGGTCGGGGTAACACAGCTACTACGTCCCCCTTGCGGAAATTGTAAACGGCGCACGTTACATCTCACATATACGTTTCCACGATTCTCTCGTAGGGTAGTACTTCCGTCGCTCGTATCGTGTGACAGGTAGAGTCACAAAACTCTATGTAGCCTCGCTCCTCTACTTTGTAAATTACCTGTCTATCACACACCGCGACACTGTGAACATTCTCTCCCGTCATATAGGCACGCCCCTCCATCGTATGGCCCACAAACATTAAATTAATATAGCCGGATCGGAGCATGGTGAGCGTACCTGAGAGCTAAACGTCCTGTAGAGTGCTCCGCTGCCCGTTGTTGTTAACTGCCGTGTCTCTTAAACGCGTTCAAAGTTCACAACGGTAGGTGAACCGGTTTTACTCCGGCGCAGGTAAATACCAGTTTTTCTTTAACTCACACACGTCTTCATCTGTAAGAGTACCATACCGGCATGGTAAAAATACACAAAACTCACCGTCTAGATAGGCTATTAGACGTCTCCCGAACTTTGTATTGACGGCTTTTAATTTATCAACCGAGTACTTTTGATCTACGGCTAGATCACACAATTTGACGGTCTGCACCGCGTCGACGATATTTACCAGCTGCTGTAACTTGTCCATATTGGCCCACTCTACAAACGTTTATAAATAGACAACCAAGTGGGCACCCCTCTTTATAGCCACACCCCCCTCCCTCGTTTGACGTCACACGATATATTCTTGGTACGACTTGTCTTGTCTGCCCGCCAACCTGGCGACCGTGTCGATGACCTCGATATCTAAGCTTGTCTCAAATCGTCTTGTTGTGCCGACATACTGGCGCCAGGGTTGCGACATAACACGCGATGATTACGTCATTGGGAAAACCCAAGGTTGTCGAGGTCACGATATATTCTTGTCCTGACTTGTCTGCCCGCCAACCTGGCGCCATCATTCTTGTCTTGACGACCCACCAAACTGTCGCCATGTATTCAGCCCTGATATATATTTACGGTCATTACTTATGCATTTTTTTTATGTACGGAAACATTACATTTATTTGTTGTTGTTTAAGAAGTATTGGGAGGGTCGGGTACACGTTATGGCAGTTGGAGGCAGTGGATTCATATCTCGCTCAGGGGTGGGGGGATGGTGGTTTTATACACTCCCTCACACCACATAAACGCTGGAACCATTCTAACTTACTCCTCCGGTCTGTGACGGTTACACACATCCATGCATTGAGAAAGACGATACCAAACAAACAATTTTAGTATACATTGGTGCCGGGGATAGCGGCCCCTAACTGTGGATTCCGAGGCCCCTGATTGTGCATAATTAGAGCTGCTAGAGTTGCGACATAACACGCAATGATTACGGCATAGGAAAATACCCAGGTTGTCCGGTCCGAGAGCTGCGGGGGGAGGAACATTTCCATGCATTTCGACAGAAGCTACCAAACAAACAATTTTAGTAGACTTGTGACAGGGGTAGTGGCCCCTAACTGTGGATTCCGAGGCCCCTGATTGTGCATAATTAGAGATGCTAGAGTTGCGACATAACACGCAATGATTACGGCATAGAAAAAAACCCAGGTTGCTGAGGTCACGATCTATTCTTGTCCCAACTTGTCTGCCCACCAGCCCGGCGCCAGGGTTGCGATGATTACGTCATTGGGAAAACCCAAGGTTATCGAGGTCACTTGTCGCCCCAGCAGTCTGGTGTCAGGGTGGCGAAGGAGGAGGAGGGGGTCTCGGGAACCAATTACCACACTCTACCACAAAGCACCATAGCGCAAGGTTCACACTGCTTGTTCCGGGACAGAGCCTTGTGACAAAAGAACCGATGTTCATTCTAGGCATGGCAGCCGTAGCGCAAGCTTTGTGCCGAGCCCTACTGCCGAAACGTCAAGGACTGTATGCCCATAAATAAACTACAACGCCCTAAATCTCCCTACCAATTAATTAATTAACAAACGGCGAGCCCCGGGTGGCTCTATGCTTCAGCAAATAAACTACAGCGCCCTAATTGATGAACAAAAACACCTCTATCCTACCAATAATAACTCCAACGCCTCTATCCTACCAATTAACTAATTAATTAATTAACAATAATCAATTAACAATAATTAATTAACGATAATTAATAATTTATCAGCAAGAACCAACATGTCCAGGGTTTGTAGGGGAGGGGGTTTTCCATCATTCAAACAGTCCCCCTGTATTCCCGGGATTTTCCGGAAGATTCTTCGGTTAAATTCACCCTGACATTTGGATGTTTAAAGACGCGAAATCTTCCTACTTGCGACACCCAACTCCATTGTATACCCCTCTCTGACTCATGGTTGCTAGTCGGGGAGACCAAATGAGGTTAGTAGCATATGTAGCTTACAGTAACAAAAATTAAAAAAAATTTTTTCATTCATCCATTCGCCAAGTCAAGGACATCTTAGAGGGGGGGATATAAAGGGATATTTTTTCCTCTACCCCAATTTCCCAAAAAAAAAAAATTTTATAAATTTTTTTGGATGCATCCTTTTAAAAATTATAAAATTTTAAAATGTATAAAAAAATCGTTATTTTTTGTTTCTGGTATAAAAAATAAAATTTTGGGGAAGGGTAGAAGCATAAAATAACTAAAAGTTTTAAAAGTTTTTTGGTAAAAATGATGAGTGTGGTAGTAATTTCCAAAATTTAGAAAATAAATCCTTTTTGTTAGGTTCCATCTAACTAAAAGTGGGCAATGTTTAATTTTAAATTTTAAAAAAAATTAATCTCTTTTTAAATCTTTTAAATGTTTGATCATTAGGTTAGGTTAATTTTATGCTAGGTTAGACTGGGTTAGATTAGTTCGGTCACGTTGTTTTTTTAAACGTGTAAGTTGAATAACTAAACCCTATACTTTTATGTAACATTTTAAACATAACATTGTGAAACTTTCAATATTATGTCAAAACCCTGGTAGGTGGGATGATTTTTTGATTTTCAATGTTACACCAACTTCTACTCCCTCTTAGTTACGGCCACGCTAGACTAAAATTAAAGTGGGGTAGTACAAAAAAGTTATAAAGAAGAAAGACTTATAAAAATTTGATAACAATATGAATATTTTTTTTTAAACATAATTTTCATGGCTCAAAAATCCATCAGGGGTTTTGTTGAAGGGGGAGCTGAATTTTGTATCTTCCTCGGAAGAGATTTCTTCCGATACTTTTGCCACAAAAGCTCAAATGGGAAAATCCTGAATTATATCTCTTTTTAAAAAACGGAATTATATCTCCGAAAACCTGAATGTTACCTCCTTGGAAGAGACCTCTTCCGATACCTTACACATAAAAAGCCCGACTGAAAATCCGAATTTATCCTAAGTTCACGACTTAAATTTTAATTCTTTTGGGCAATAAGGGAAAGCGGTTCTAGTGGGATAATAAGCGCAAACAAGTATTGGTTAGCCCAGGGGCTATCCCCCACCAAAGCGCAAAAAAGTTTGCTTGCTAGCCCAAAGGTGGGTTGATAAACCGTAAGTCCTTAAATTATTTTTTGATGTTGGTAAGGGTGATGGGGGGGGGTTTTTTTTTGTATCCCCCAAAAGGGTTTTATTTATTAAAATTATTTTACTTTTTTGCTCTGTCATATAAAATCAAAATTCTTTCAAATTAGTTAATTAATTATGTTAGGTTATTAACATACTGCTGGCATTTTTTTTTGTGTTAAATATTTAATAGTCAAGCGTTTTTTTTGCATGCTACCGAATTTTTGGTTTGACATGGTAACATAAAGAAGTCTTTCCCCTTTTCCCGAATCTTCTTACTGTGTATCTAATTATAAAGTATTAATGATTTAAATTTTTATATTCCACAATTGCAACGCAAATAAAAAATTAACTCTAAAAGATTGTTACTTTTTTGTAAGAAGTTGAGTTATTAAAGTGAATTTTTTGTTTTTCAAAGCTATTTTTTATGCGAATAGATTTTGGGACCGTTTTTTGTTCGATTCCATTTTTTGTTTAATGTTTCCCCAATGACCCCGACGGACGATGACGAGATAAGATATAACTTTAGTAAAAAGCTTTTATAAATACTTTGTGAGAAAAATTGTGGTTCACTAAGATTTATTTAATTTAAATTTAATGTATAACGTGTTCTTTTTTTAAGCAGTTTTTTTTTTTAAAAAATCAATTTTTGGAAATCCAAACAAAAAAAAACAGGGTGGGGGTTGGGTAGCCAAGTTTTTTTTTTTTAAAAAACAATTTCCAGAAAGTTGAGGGGAAAGGTTTTAAATTTTTAAATTTTAAAACATGGGGGAAAATTTTTAAAAGTAAATTTTTGGTTTTTTGAGCTTAAAAAAAACTTTAAATGATGTATATGCTTTTTAAGGTTTGGAATGTAAGTATCTTTAAGTGAAAAGTATTGTAGTTCTTATTTTTTTTAAGAAAGCCTGTTTATTTCAAAAGAACCGGAATGCATAACGATTGTGGTGCATTTTTTTAAAAACTCTCGGTTTAGGTCAAGGGGGGTATCTAGATACATAGTTTCAGTGAAAAAACCACCCGGGTTTATTTTATCTGTAATTAGGATCCTAGGACCACTTAACCGTTGCGGTGTGGTTTTTCTTTTTACTGGACCCCAATATAGGCAGGTTTTTCATTTTTGTGTATGAGCAGATGTTTCGGTGTGATTCTCGGTGAAGGGCCAACCTAGTGTTTGTATACATTTATGAAACCACATATATTACTGGGGTGTAGTTTTTATTATCCTGTAGAGTATATATCCAGGCATTTTAGTATAGTAATTATAATTGGATGTTTAGGTGTGAGACCCAATGAAGTGTCAGCTGGATTATTGTATATATCTATGGAACCACTTAACCAATTGCGTTGTAGTTTTTATTTTTTGGAAGGATACTAGCCCAGGCATATTTAGCATGATAAATCAGGTGTTTTGGAGTAAGGCCCGAAGTAGTTCCAACCAGATATTTTTTTCTCTTGCCTAATATTTATGGTTCATTTTAGCCCATTGTTGTGCTGTTAGTTATATCTGTAGGGATTTCATCCATTCAATATTAGATTTTATATATCAATATGATTGTACTGAGAGTCCCCGGTGAAGTGGTGGCCTGACAATCAATGACGTAATTTACTGGTTTGCAGCAAGGTGTAATAAATGAGCCCGGTGTTAGTGTAGTCGGTTTGAAATTGAGATCTAGTGGAAGTTGAAGGCGTGGCGTTGGAGTTTGTCTCCCGGTGATGTTCCGTTAGGCCTGGCAGTGAAAAGTTTGGCATTCACAATATTCTGAGGATGTAAGAAATATTTTTATTTGAAGGGTCGTATTTTTAAAAGAAACTATATGGTTAGTGAGGTCGTGAGTGTAAATTAGTAAAAATTTAATTTTTAAACGTCAATTGATCTTAAACTTACGGTACTTATTTATTTATTTAGCACCCCGTCTTACTACACGTTCGGGCCATACGCTAGTTGATCTTAAAAATAATAGACAATATTACGTAAACCTAAAGTGCAATACGATAGTCTTTGTTCATATGTTAGTTAATGCGCTTTAGTTTTACACATGTTATAACTTTTCATTGCCAAACAAGAATCATTATATTATATCCACTTCACATCTGTTTTTTGGAATTCTCAGAGATTATAATAAAAATTAAAATATACTATATTCAAAAACATTCAAAGAAATGAAGACAATTTATTCTATTGGAATTTTCCGTGATACAGCGAAAAGGATATTAGAGACAAGAAAAGATGTTAGAATATATTGATATATCAAATAAAATTAACAACCGTGTCTTATAACCCATCTGAGCTATACACATATTAATACGCTATTGAGTTATGGTAAAGGAGGTTGAATTGAATGTGGATGTATTCACATATAACTGGAGGAAAAGTTCGAAACAATTTAGTAATAACACCCTCAATAAGCCTGGCTGAGATTCTAGCCCTAACTTCCCAATCATCGGCAAACTAGACTACAATTGCATGATATTTAAACACGGGGCATATGATTCGTTTATAAACTAATCGATTGTTTGCGTTTATATATTAGCTATCTTATAAAACAGAAGTGTTTCTCAATTTGGCTCAAATTTGTCTCCACTTGGCTGGACTGTATAAGCAAATCTTAATCCTCCATATTCATTTTACCAATCCCATACATTACAATGTAGTGTGCAAAAGTATGTTCATAATCTCAAGATCAGGTTTGATACCAAGGAGGTGGGAACAGTTTACTAGTAGATTCTAAACACCACCCATATCCTACTCCTATAAGTAAAGATGTAAGGATTTATTGATGTAGACCTACATTAATTTATAGGTAGGGCTTCTCACGTTAAATTGGTTATTTTCAAACAGTATAGTTTTTTAATTTTACGTTTAAATATTTTAAAATAGTTTTTGGTTCATAGCTGTGGCATAGAACACTTTAAATGTGCTTATTCCTTATTTTAAGGAAGTAATATAGTGATATGTAAGTTTAGCTAATTCCACATGATATAAGGTTCAGAACCAAATAACACACACATATATATATAGGTGCCACACTACACTCATTTGGGTTTTACGCCTGTATACTATTTACTTTAATGTGTTATTGCTGAAGAAGGCTCAATTTATAGGAAGTTTGCAACATTTGCGTGGAGAGAGAGTTAAAAACAATTTAGGAAAACTCTCAGTGAACCTGACTGGTATCGAACCTGTATATCTCCACCATTTTCAGTCTAGTCTATTGTGAGAGTAGCTTCTTAGAACATGTGACCACCGAAGTGGCTGAATCATGTTATACGTAATAGTTTTCTTATTAAATGATATTTTTGTTTGTCCTTTGAGTCAGTGCTTATTGGTTGTTACCGTAAAATGAGAAGAGTGAACCAATTTTGCTCCGTGGTTTAATAGGCCGGCATTACTTCACCAAAAACACTATAAGTATTGTCCAACCATGCGCTGTTGATAGTTTAGAGTGTACAGGCTAGGCTTCCAGAGTAAAGGAGGTATTAGACAAGATAATTTTCTAGGAGGGTCAAAATAAGGAGTGGCGATAGGGGAGGATCTTGTATGAAGAAGAATGAAGAAGACAACGTATAAACCAGCTTAGATGTCAGGTTAATTTAGGCCATTTTCCCTGTGACAAGGAAGTCAGGGCTCGAATCCTGTTTGGATTCAATTAAATGGTATTTCTTAAATGGTTTCTTATGCTCTGTGTTCCAGTTAATCGTGGCGTGGAGGACAAGTTTCGAATCTTTTGTTAAAAAGTATGCACATGAAATACCTCCTTATTTTGAAAATAATTGTTTATCAATCAAAATTAACTCTATTCTGGTTAATATCTTACACCTTTCTCTCATAGTCAATTTTGTATATTTCTTCTACTTTATTTGTAGATTACGTTTTATATGACTTAAACATAATTATTGTTTTATTATATAAATGGGAAAATTTGGTAGCCTAGTTTGAATATTGACATATTAAAAAAAAAAAGGATTAAAGTGAATACTACGGATGATTTCTCTAAACTACAATATGTTAATCATGTTGTATGCATTAAGGTTTCTATTTAGTTTTTTTTGCGACTTTACTATATTATTATTATTATTATTATTATTATTTATTATTAGCACCGCGTCTTACTACCCGTTCGGGTTATACGCACTTACGCTAATGTGTAATGGTAGGGTGATTGTGAGATGAAATGAAGGACCTACAGTTTAACGTGGAATCCGAACCACGGTGGAGGCCTGGCATTCCACACATTCACAAGATGTCTTGTCAGAGGTGAAGGAAGGGTTTGGTAATCAGATAAATCTTTGCCGGGACCGAGGATTGAACCCCGGGACTTTACTATAGAATATTTACAAGTAAAGTTTTCGTTCTTGGATAAGTTTCAAGGGAGAGGTTTAGGTAATCATATTTGAGCTTGAGTTGGGACAAAAATATTATTTTTTTAGTTTATACCTTGTAACATTCCATGAACTACTGTTGGATGTGGTGTATCAAGCATTCTATCTTAGGCAAACTTTTATTTGTTTTTTCACTATCGTGTCTCACAATCCGTTCATCTCGGACGCCATTCCCTCTTCGGTTTCAGCTTTCTGAGAGTGATTTTGTTGAAATAAGCCTACTATTGTACAAAATTGATTTACAGAAGTAAAAAATAAGATTTCTTTGGACACTTTTTTCAATAGTTCAAAAATATATATTTGTTTTGTGTGAGATTATAATAATGTATTTCTTATTTTTAAACTTGTTTAGCCGTTAATTTTGGCTGAGATGGTGACGTGATATCCTCTTAATCTAGAGTTCAGGTGTTCAAATTCTGAGAGCTCCAATTTTATTTTTAATTTATCAGACTGAAAAAAAAAAACCTTTATTTTAAATTATTGTATTAATAAGCATATAACTTGTTTTAAATATTTTGTATTCAAGTGTATGAGGTATTTGAGCCTACGCAGACTACCACATTATTATTATTATTTAAAAATAATTTAACAAGGTATTAAATTAAAATCAGTGCATTAATTTTGAAATTTTGTATGTAGGTGATTATTTAAAAATTAAATTAATAGGTGTATGACATAAAATGTACACATTAAAAATAAGACTAAGCAAGCTAATTATTAATTGCATAGTAAAAGCATTTAGGCATATTCATGTTTTAAAAATAGTGTCTAAAATAAAATAATATTTTACTGAATTCAAATTATTAACAAGTGATTTTTTTATTCCGACATAAAATTAGAACACCACACTCCATCTGGAATCGATCTTATGAACTTCTGAATTTCAGACAAGCACGCTACCAAGTGAGCTAAAGAACAAGTGGGGTATATATAATTAACGTTTAACTCATACTTATACAGTCCGAGAAAATGTTGAGACAATAAACTTAGATGCAAACAAATGGAAGATGATTTTCTAATAAAACAAAACAAATCGAATTACATGATGCACTCAACACAATAATAGTGTTTACTTTCAGTTGCGTATCTGTTACAATGGCGTGTTGTGGCATCTCATCACCTCAATCCTGTGGTACGTCAAGGTTTTACAGTGTTGTCAGACTGAAAGCTCACACCGACTCGCACGACAGTAGCAACCTTTCAAAATTAGCTCTGTTTTGGTACAGCCTGTGATGTTCGAGCTCATGAGTAGCGAGTGTGTTTTTTTTCCCCCGCAAGTTTCAAAATTAGGGGTCCAGGGGTAGCCAACATTATTTTCTGTCATACCACTATCTACATTCTACGCTGTTGTCATTGTGCGTTTAACTAAAGCCCAAAACCTCAAACCTTACCTGACTACTGCCCCCTTTCCCCGTTGTGGACAGTAAAAGAATAGGCCTATTTAAGAGTGGAATAGCCGAAGACGAAGTTATTTAAATTTTAGCAAAAAGTTAAGTTGACCAAAATAACCCGTTTATTGATTTTCTGATGTATAAGATTTGATTTAATTTACGATTACCTTAAGGGTGTAACTTAGAATGACTTTGCGAATCATTAATGTCGCGGGTTGGTCATTTCTGCCCTACTTGACAGACAATACCGATCTCGCAAGAGGTTAGGCTGGGGAGGAGAACTACCTGACTAGTCACTAGACTGACGTCACTTATTTTTACAGCTCAAACGTTTCAAAGCCTAGAGCCCTGGGCTGCTTGGTGAATCCCGGTCTAGTCTACTTAAGGAAGTTTTTATTAAATAATTTCTCACTATAATCAAATCTAATCTAATCACATACGTGTAAGTTTGCTAGTAACGCGATATTATTCCATTATAGTTAATGTGTAATGCCAGGACGATAAATAAGACGCAAAGCTAAGAAACCTTTATTTTTTGATAAATTATTATAAAAGTACACAAAATTTGCTAACAAAAAAATGTATTTCTGGTTATTACTTCACTGTGAGAGAGCTTTAGCCTATAGGTCGTTTATAGCTATTTTATTTATTTGAGGTATTTAACATGCACTTTATGCACTGACTGATTAAATCAGCACGCGATAATTTCTATGAGCGATAGCGAGAGGGACTTCCAATTCTGCCGGAAAAGGTATTTTCACACACCTTCCAGGGTTCTTTAAATGCTATAATCGACATGAAACCGATGACTTTACTTCCATTAGGAATGAATTTGTGCTAAGTATTTTTAACGCTCAAGAAAAATCCAATGACCTCGGCTAAGTTTGAACTAATAACTAGAATCCAAAATACCTCTATAAAGAAAATGTTTGGAAACATATTTGTAATTTTTTTAGAGACAGTCATTATTAATATAACTTATTTGCTATATTGTTATTGTAAATGACTATAGGCCTACACATATTAAAGTGTAGAGGTATCGAATATATATATTTTGAAATTTTTTTTAAGGAACGTACTTTATAAAAACAGATCAAAGGTTGTTACAATAAGTTAATAAAACCTTGTAAGTGAGTTAAGAAGATTGAAAAGAAAAAATGTTTTTAATGTTTTTAAAGAAAAAAAATATTAGATACAATATGATTACAAGGATTACAAGAAGATATATTATTATTATTATTATTATTATTATTATTATTAATATTAGCACCGCGTCTTACTACCCGTTCGGGTTATACGCTCTTACGCTAATGTGTAATGGTAGGGTGATTATGAGATGAAATGAAGGACCTACAGTTTAACGTGGAATCCGAACCACGGTGGAGGCCTGGCATTCCCCACATTCACAAGATAATACCAGAAGATATTAAAGATAGATATCATATGTCATAAATGATCAATTATATATGCAACCACTCCTTAAGAATGCAAATTATTAAAGAAATGTTACAGAGCAAAATAGTTATAATTGGGAGGGTTAGAATAGTCCAAAATTCAGGTAAGACAATCCAAGAATTAAATTAATATATAGATTGGTCGAGGACCTGACAATTATGATAAAGAAAAAACACAGTAATCCTTTGAAAGACAATTCCACTAAAACATAATATAAAATTTGACAAGAACTAGAAAATAATAACAAGGTGATTAGATGATTAATTAACAGTTAAATATTATGACATAAAAGAAATTGTGAAACACATATATAAAATATAGAAATAGAAATTTAATGCAAAAAATATTATAATTAATTGCATATAAAAAATAAAAATATAAATTAAAAATTGGACATAGCATGGATGAAGGAATAATAGTAATAGAAATAGGAGTAAACTATCTGTGCTAGAATGGTACAATGTAGGTGCAAACAACCATAAACTTATGTAACACAGATAAAATGTCAAACATATTTTGTAGTCTTAAAGCATTATAATATTTGTTATTTGAATATAAAGTCTAAAAAGTTATAAAACAATGTGTAAACAAATAAATTATTGAAATTGATAATATACTGTTCTGTGAAGAATAACTAAAGGACGTTCCTAAGCTGGATTGTAATCATATTTTATCTAATATTTTTTTCTTTTTTTAACCCTAGCTTTAAAATTAGAGGGGCCCAAATACACGAAAAGAAATGTAATTTAATGTTATTTATAAAGGTAAATAAACAAATAGGAGTGAGCAGTGTGAGTTACTGTTTTGACAATGCTGGCTACATAATACGCCCCCAGTGCACGCAACTCAATCCTAGATGCAGATAAACCTACGGTCCTCCTTCAGACATTTATAAATATTATATATACAGGATAAAGTTTAAACACAAAAAAAAGGGTGCTTGGATAGTGTACTTTCCTAAACCTAGGGATAACATGGCTTAAATATAGTATTAAAAGATTGCAAGTTTATTAAATGTATGCCAAATTTTAACAACATGCATATATTTAGAAAAAATTTAAACTTGTTACGCATAGATACAATAAACAGCAATGACCTTCGTTTACAATTCGTAAGAATCGCGAAACATTACATTAAGACCGTTCAAATTTATCGGGTAAATAACTATCTTCAATAATAACAAATAGTAAGGAAAATCTCTAGATTATCCTCTATCATAGCTCACAATTTCCACAGAATTATATATTACTCTTAGTCTATAATCCAAAGGTTTAATCACGGCGACAAAAAAACAATCCATACATTTAATCAAATCTTAACCCATTTATTCCCATCGCCCCAGTATTGGGGCGGTGGACTTTTTATTTTTTTATATCTATCTATTTGGTTGTTCAGGAAATTTTTCACTTTGAATTACTAGGTTGGCGATAGTTCAAACTGTTGGTAGCAGTTATTTCATCATAACAAAATTATTTTAAAAAAGTGTTGAAGTTTAGAAACAGCTTATTAAGGACATCATGTCAACAAAGAAAACGTAAGTTTATAGTCACTGAATTTTTTACTATCATAGTTATTTATTGTTTGTTTCCACTTTATTATTAGTTTTTTTATTGTGCTTAATAGTAATATTACCAATAAATAAAATGTTACTCTGTAAATCAGTGGCGTAGCTACAGAGGAGCGACTGGAGCAGTCGCTCCAGGGCGGCATGGCTCAGACGGGCGTGCTCAAGTTGGAGCCAGCTTCCCGGATGTTGTGAATGCGTGCCTCATCTTTTTGACAATGCCCGTTACATCTGCAAGTGCTGAGAGATCCTTTTCAAAACTGAAAATTATCAAAAGCTATCTTCGTAGCACCATGTCGCAGGAGCGTCTGAGTTCTCTAGCAACGATTTTCATCGAGCGAGCCAGGGCAAGAAATTTAGACTAAGAAGACACCATCTCACAATTTGCAAGTGCCAAATCACGAAAGAAAATTTAATATGCAATTTGAGTTCCACCAACAATTTGTGAAGATTTTCACTACAAAATTTTGTCTTTTCAAAAATTTATTTTTTATTTTTTAGAAGGCTTTTGTGTTGGTAGCCCATTTGTTAAACAATTTCACTTTTAATTTGTGATATATTTCCCAAATTAATGTCCTATTGACAAAAAAGTAAGGACCAAAAAACGAAATGATAAACTTTTCTTTAAAATACTATGTCGTTTGTGAATAAGTGTTACGTTAGTTTAGTTGTTTTTTTCTATATGATCAACAATAAATGACAAATGTTATCTATATTAAAATACTCTGTTTTATTAGTTCCAAACTCCAAAACTTTAGTTGTTGTATTGTGTAAAAGTAAAAAACTAAGCAGATTTGCATTTCAATATAACATACAGTTCAGTAAATGTAAATCCATGCACAAAAAAGAAAATAAATTTTTAATTTATTTTCTTTATGGAACAAGAATAATAAGAAAACCCCCAACATAGGCTACTTTTAAAGTCAGTTTAATCTGTTAGGTTTACTTAAATTTATATGATTTTTATGGTTCAGTTAATTTTTGGGTGGAAACAATGGGGGGGGGGGCAAGTTAAACCTCTCCAGGGCGCTTCAGACCTAGCTATGCCACTGTGTAAATAGTAACAAATACATGATGCCCCAATATAGGGGCGGTGGGAACGAATGAGTAGTTGGTTACTAAGTTTTTATATTTTTATTTTTGAATTTCAGGCTAACTTTAGATGAAATAATTTCTATTTTGGATGATGATGAGAACATATTAGAGGCAAAGGTCTTCATAGGTCCTCCTGAAAACCCACTTACTTAGTGATGAAGACAGTGAAGATGAAGATTTTATCAACCCAGACATCAACTTTGTGCTACAGCAGAGTTGCACGCCAAGCCCTTCAAGACACAGGTATTGTTAATACAATTATGGGTGAAGGAAGATATTCCAGAAGAATACCTAGAAAATGTTAACACACCAGATAATGAAAATAAGTCTAATAGAATAAAAACTATAACTCCTTGCCAAAAATGGCAAGATATGGACTTGCCTTTAGCGCCAGAACCAACTTGGGAACAGCCTGAATGGCTTCAAAATAATTATAGTCCTGTAGAGATTTTTGAAATGTTTTTTGACAATGAAGTACTAGAACTCATAGTTAATTGTTCAAACAACTATGCTTTTCAGAAAGGTAATATAAATTCAAGGTAACTATCAATGAAATCAAAGTGTTTTTAGGAATCCTCTTGTTGAGTGGATATTGCAGTGTATCAAGGTATCGAATGTATTGGGAAACTTCAAGTGATACTCATAATGAAAGCAGTCTCGAAAGAAATGTCAAAAATACTTTTAAACAGAGTTTTAAATATTTACATTATGTGATAATTTTAACACAGATGAGGGATCATGACACAAATTTCGGTAAAGTCGTCCGCTCTGGACATGTCTACTACAATAAGAGTGTGTTACATGCGTTCCCTAAAGATGCAAATGTATCAATGGATGAACAATGGTCCATATACGGTCGTCATGGTGCTAATCAACCACATCCATGGTAAACATCACGCATAACCCAATACAAATTTTTGAATAATCACATATAAATATTATTAATGAAACATTCTCCAGTAAATCCATTACCAAATTAATTGGGAAATAACAATTCACAAGTTTAAGTAAGTTAATAGTTAACTCACTCATAGAAAAACGAAGAATAATACTGTACTTTACTAATTTATAAACAATAAATTGGCCGAAACAGAGAATTTTGAAATAATTACAAATTATCATTACGCCCGAAAGTGAATTTCTCCTTACATTTTAAATAAGATCCCTTGAAGCTCTGCTTCCGTCCTAACTACTGTCCAAGTCAAGTACAAGATTGGCAGTCTTTTCCTTCATGGACGTCTTTAATTACGATGCACAAAAACTCGTTGAACAGGTGAAGGTGGGATCAAAAGGTGTGGATCAAAGAGTGTTAACAAAAAAAGGGGGCTGCGTACAACGAGAACGTCTATTTTATTCTCGAAACGACCTGCGTGGTACGTGCCCCTTCACACTGGCATCTCTTCTCATGGTCGTTGGTTGGCATTGCCGTGACGGCGGTCTCTAGCGGGCGAATTTGGATTCTCGGCTCGGAGCTGGAAGTTTTCGGCCAGGCTGAAAATATGACCAAAGTGTTGTTATTAGCTGGATGGTGAGATTGCGTAAGTGTTGTGTTGTTGTCTTGCCCATTTTTATTTGACTTGTAGCAAAAATTGCTACATTTCAATCTTATATAATAAACTGTCTTTACTCACTACCAAGGTTTTAATTAACTTAGGTGGTAACAACCTTTGATCTGTTTTTAGAAAGTACGTTTCCTTGCAAAATTTTCAATCTACATTTTCTCGTTACTAAAGTTTAAATGAATATAACTACAATTATTGAAGCTTCCAAAGCAAGTAATTCTTTCAATACCAATACCAAAATCTCATTGATTAAAACTAAACTATCAGTTTATGGAGAGTTTCAACCACCAAATTTTATCTACGAGCAAATCTAATACCTATGTCAAATTACAATTCCAAAAACAATTCATAATAGGCTAAACAAGATCACAAAATCTGTCAATTAATCAGAACTAGCACGAAATTGCATACCAACATAAGTCAATACAACCAATTAATGCGACAGCTACACCAAGCTTACTTACAACATATTAGAATTTTCCAACTCTGTACAGTCATATTATTGGGAGTCATTATCCAGTCATACAGAAGAACCAATAAGCTAATATTCTCAAACATAAACATGTCCTTCTTCTAGAACGCAAACTTTAATGATCTCATGTAATTACAACAATCCGGTTTAAACACAAGACGTCCACAAATTATAACCCTAAAGAACTTTAAATCTTACAAAACATGAATTCAATAATGAAAAATTACGAATAACTGTACCAAGTCTCACTAAATTCCAACTCTCATTCTGAACTTCTTTACCAATAAATATACATTATCTTATTTACTGACATGAAAAGTTATCTAGCACATTAATCATAGAAACACAAACAGAAACTCAACACGACACCTTATATCTACCCAACTTCAAAAATTATCTTCAAGAATTCTGATCAATACTCATAATCCTATTCAAGAACTCAATGATTTCAAAAAACTTAAAAAGAATCTTCAAATCAAATAAAATCATTAATTTTAAAGCAGATAAAGGTAATCTATTTCTAAATTGAAATCAGGAAGATTATATCTCTCAAAAACTCTTGATTCATACATAATAACGACAACCATTGAACTATAAAGCTGATCGAACCACTAACTTCCAATAATCAACTATCAAAAACAAATTAAAAACAATCTACCCGATTCTAATCAATTGATCCAGCCAGACAATTACACAAACTTCTAACAGAATCCTAAAGCCCGCTTACACATCATTACCCAAAATTTATAAACGACCAATATTCTAATAAGACCACTTGTTCAACTCCTAAAATGCCCCTGCTTACAAAATAGCTATGCAAACAATTACTCTTGTTTTAAAAGATTAATATACACCTCCCCATACTCCTATACGATGTTAAACAGCTTCACTATGATCTTACCAATAAAGCTGCAAAATATAACTATTAACTCAAATCTAAATTTGAAGTCACTTGAGTTCTAATCTTTATACAAATATCCCATCAAGACAAAACAATGACATAACAGATCTACACTCATTGAAAAATATCATTCCAAGGAGATACTGATCGAATTAACTGACATCATCCAAACCATAGCAAATCAGAATTACTTCCAGTTTACTAATTAAATTCTCTATAATTCACAGTCTGATGGCCCTAACATGGGAATCACCCAATATCCTGTATATTATCTAATCTTCATGCAAACCAATGACCTTCAAAATTATCAATTTCACCTACCAAGTATAGTAAACATTCAATTTTACTGCTAATATGTTTAGACATATTCATCATCTATGATCATATCCTTGACCTACTGTATTTCACGAACACTGATATTCTGAACCATATTCATCCCAAACTGAAATTTACTATCGAACCTGGACATCATAATAAACTTTGCTACCTAGATCTCAACATCTCTAAAAACCAAGACCAACACTTTTTACTACAAAATCTACGGAAAAAAGATACCAAACCCAAAAAGATCCCATTATACATAAAAATCAAACCATTCCATTTCTCTAACTAGCAACTTTCTTTAGCCAGGTTTATAGACTTTTCCCACAACCATTCCCCCAAAAAGAATGATAAAAATGAACTTGATATCATCAAACAAAATTGCCCCAAAATGGTTTATTTTCACCTGTTGTATAAAAATTATTCAAAAAAAAAAACCCAAAAATTTAAAAAAAATCCAACCCACAAAAATTTTGGGAAAAACTTGCCCAACCCAAAAAGGGATAAAATTCAATTACACATGCCTTGAAACCCAAAAAAATTTTTTAAGTTTTTTAAAAAAAACATCATATCAAGATAGCTTTCGGAACCAACAATCAATCAATAAACATTTATCCAAATCCAACCCAAAAACCCCCCAATATTAAAAACAAAAGGGGAAATTTATAAACTAATCTGTGATTTAAAGTGCAATTTGGAAAGCTGAGGGGCACTTTGTAAACATTTTCTGAACATATAGGATTTTAAAATTTTAATAAAAACCAAATCCAAATTTCTAAATACTTAAAAATGCAGGGCATCAACCAACCCCTTCAAAACCCATGCTGAAAACTTTTCCTTTCCCCACTAAAGGTTTAAAATGAATATTTCTGAAATTTTTTACATTTACAAAGTTCTTTTTTTTCACAAAAACCCCTTCAATGAACAAACAAAATTTGAAAAAAACCCTCCCTTTCAACACAATAAAATACCCTTTCCCCAAACCACCAAAATTAAATTTCCAAAATATTTATTGTAAACCCTCCAATTAAATCATGCCCCCCCACCACGTAATTGAGACATTTCGGGCAAGACCGGAATATTAGAGCCTTATTATTTTCCTTTCCCCCTTATTTTTTAATCCATACTCACCTTGTATATTTTCATTTATTCATCTATCTTATTTTAACAAAGTCACCAAAAAAATACACTACGCATCTTCAAAATCAACTCATCTTTCCCTAACATTTACGTTGGCCTGGAACGTTTTTGGCCCTCTTCTCAAAGGTTAAAATTTTCAAATTATTTTTACTTAGTTACACTCTGTGTTTAGATCGGGATAACCCCTTAACCACACTATGAAAAGTTTGGGAAGTTTAATTTTGCTCATAATAAATTTTTTTGTATAATTCGCGTACCATATCTAATTAAATTGAAAATTTCTACATTGGTTCTAGGTTGTCCATTATATTCTCTTTAAATATCTTGTTTTTACTTATTTGCATTCTCATTTTTTACAATCCTACTTGTAATTGCATTGTTGGTCCAGCCCTGATGAGGCGTTAACCAAAACATTCGTCGTAAAGCCAATCCACCAAAGGAGAGCAATTTTAAAAGGGAAGGAGCCAAAAACAAATCCAGCTTGGGAACGTCCTTTACACAGAACAGTATATATCTTTTTTCAATAATTTTTATTTGTTTACACATTTTTTATAACTTTTTAGACTTTTAAATTCAAAAAAAAAATATTCAATGCTTTAAGACTACAAAATAGTTTGACATTTTTATCTGTGTTACAAAAATTTGTGGTTTTTTGCACCTACATTTACCATTCCAGCACAGATAGTTTACTCCTATTTCTTTCTTTTAAATTCCTTTTCAACCTATAATCCAGGCATTCCAATTTTTAATTTATATCTTAATATTTTTATAGAAATTAATTCAAAATTTTTTTTGCATTAAATTTCTATCCTCTATTTTATATATGTGTTTCACAATTTCTTTTATTCATAAAATTTGCTGTTAATTTTCATCTAATTACCTTGTTATTATTTTCTAGTTCCTTCAAATTCTTAAAATTAGGGGTTACTGTGTTTTTTCTTTATCAAATTGTCAGGCCCGACCAATTATATATTTTAATTTTAATTCTTTTTGTCTTACCCGAATTTTGGACAAAACTAACCCTCCCAATTATAACCATTTTGCTCTGTAACATTTCTTAATAATTTGCATTTTTAGGAGTTGGTTGCAAAAAAATTTTAATTGAAATTTAGCATTGAAAATATCCCTTTAAAATCTTCTGGTAATCCTTCAAATTGATCTAATTTTTTTTTTTTTTAAACATTTTTTTTTTCAATCCTATTTAAACTCTCTTATAACTCATTCCAAGTTTTATTAATTTATTGTAACAACCTTTGATCTGTTTTTATAAAATACTTTCCCTTGCAAAATTTTCCATTTTTTTATAACTACGAATATATATCTGATTAAATAAAAAAGGGGGGAAAGGTAAATATAAAATAATAAATAAATCCCGTTTAAAATATGTAAAACCATGATTTGAGCTTTAATTTAATAAAATGTGTTTTTTTATTTCACTTTGTATATCTAAACTTGAAATAAAAAAAGAGTAAAAAGAAAAAAATATACACCTTCATTATGTTTACATATTTATCCCAATAACTCAAATTTCAAAATTTGAAAAAACATTAAATTCACTTTTAAAAAAAATTTTGGCCAGGGGTAATTTTTTTCCAAATTTTTTTTTTTTTATCCAGCTGGAAATAATATAAAATATTTTAAATCAGATTGGGATTTTTTAAAATTTAATTTTTTGCTCGGCCTTCTTACAAATAAAGTAAAAAAAAAAAGGTAAATTTGTTTTTTTGTGTTACATGTGTGGGAAAATTAAAAATTTAATTAAAAAATTAATAATTTTTTCACATAATTAAGATTCAGAAAGGGGGAGTCCTTTGTTTCCATGTAAAACCAATCAAGTGGGGAACAGCGCCAAAATAACATTTGGGGGTTTTAAAAATTTTTAACAGCTAAGAAAAAAACCCCCCCATAATTAAGAAAGCAAACATAATTTAATAAACTAAGTAGGAACGAATAATTGATTTTTCGGACGAAACAATAAAGAACATTAATTTAAGGAACAAACGTTTGGGGACACGAAAAAAAGATATAACCCCCTCCCCCATCATTTTCTTCCCAAAAATTCAAGAAATTTTTTAAAGGACTTTAGGCTTTCTTTTACTCCCCCTTTTGGGGTGCTGGGGCAAACTATTTTGCAGAAATTTTGGGGAGTTATAGCAGCCACGTGGGCCTAGCAAATATTTTGCCCCTCGCAATCTCGATGGAGTGTACCTTTGCTATTAAACGCATAATAATACTCATATGATTTGTTGAAAAAAATTTGGTCTCCCAATATGATAGAGTACACTTATCCTGCAGGGCAAAAAGTGGGAAGAATCAACTAAGGAAACCTCCACATCCCTTTTGGGAAAAATCACACAAGATAGTTGAATGACAAGGAAAATTGTATGAAGCAGCACGACGGGCGAAAAAAACCCGCGGGGAAATGTATTGAAAAAAAAATTTAATACCCAAGGGAATAAAAACTTAAAATTATCAATTTAAAAAACAATAATTTACCAGAAATTGACGAATTTGTTTTTTTTAAATAATAAAATTGTGTGATGTAAAAAAAACAGTTTTACAGTAAATTTCATAAAGCCAGAGTAAATGGCCCCTACTTGGAAGCCACAAAAATTTTTGATTGGTTACACCTTTTTGAAAAAAACGACTAAGTTTCCAAATAAATGACCCCTCATTTTAGAAAAGGCAAGTTTTTACATTAGTGTGAGCTCAGTCACTGAAGGGTTAGCAGGAAAAAAGGCAACATCCCAAAAAACCTTGAAACAGATTGACACCCCCGGGAATACCCCAAATCACAGTTAAAATTCAAAATAGGGAAGGGAATAACGTCTCTTTGGAATTTAAAAACTAAAAAAGGGGTATGTAAGGGAACCAGGGCTAAATCAGATAAAATTAAATCCATGCCCAAATTGTTGCAGGTTTATCCAAGGGAATGTGTGTTTCTTAACAGAATAGATTTGGCACCTTTTATCGTGGCAACCCTTTATTTTCAAATTTAACTTGATAAAATTACAAGAAAAAAAACTTGAAAAAAGCTTTATAAAACCCCCTTTTTTTATTTATGGCTTAGCCTTTTTTGTATAAAAGTTAGATTAATTTTTTTAAAAATGTAATTAATTTTCTTCACTTCAAATTTTTCCACCCACGTAATAAATAAAGAAATATAAATTTTACAAACAAACCCTCCTACCAAGGTTAGCGTTAGATCTTGTTTGATTGGGAAAAATTTCAGCGGGGTCTTAAAAACCGTTCAGTTTTAAAAAAGTATATGATAATCACTCAAATGGGGTTCATGAGGAAAGAAGGTTTCGAGGTAATTTACCCGCATTTTTATGGAAGGAGAGTATAAAAACCCTTTTGGAAAATAACTCAGATAATTTGGGGTTTTTTAATCCAACACCCCTCACATGAAGCCCGTCCCCAACAAGATGTGACCCCCCGACCATTTCGGCCACCAATCGGACTTGGGGTGTATTAATTTTCCACCAGTATTTTTTTCCCCTGCCCTACTTTTTCCTCTGATTGGGGTTGGTTTTCCCCCTCCCCTACAAACCCTGGAATGTTTTGGGCTTTTTTTTTATTTTAAATTAT